>ML778828.1:399462-419521 GCA_009831015.1 Picea engelmannii | reverse complement strand
ATTCTAGATGAGCTCGCCATTCCTCTTACTTTACTTGAATCTCCACTGCAAAAGCTCCCACTGAACCCAGGTTTATCACAGACCCAAGATAAACTTGATCTATCAAGACCGAGCCAAACCCTCAGCAACAAAGGCGTCCCTCTAAAGCCAAAAACGTGCTCTGATACCACTTGTAAGTTTTAAACCTGCGAAATAAAGCAATACATATAGATTCTTAAGCAATACAAAAATTAATCAATGGCTCATACACAGAGTACACAGAGATTTTTACCGGAAACCCTCAACCGGGAAAACCTTTCTTATTTTCATTATACCAAATTTCACCATTCGTCATACAATATATACAATGTTTTTAGGTATTCCGTAGATACCAAAACCCTAATCCCTTAATCCGGGATTAATTTACAAATCAGCTAAAAATAGCAAAATCCACTAAAAATAGCAAAAACTGCCCAAAAAAATAAAATTCGGGGTCCTGCCTCGAACGTTGCACATAACCAGGGGGGGGCATACCTGCCCCCCCCTGGGACCCCCCTAGGAAAGTTCCCGGTGCACACGATAGAGCTCTAGGTGAAGGGATCATCAGACACAGTTGTCGTATCTGACGCACCCACACACACACATGCAAAGAATATAACACACACCCAACACGGATGGCCCAAAAATTCTTCGGCGAGATTGCGGGCTCGATTCCTGTGTTAAACATGGCACAATTCCATCGGCCACAAATATCTGTTGACCAACGATCTTCTCCATTGGTCGATCCTCGCCGCTGGACACTGGATCGTGCGTCTGCTATCATTTTAAGCTCGAAATGGGGATTTTATGCACTGCACAGTGTGCTCATGGTTGTGACCTTGGACAAAATGCATTTGTTAGGTTCTTTAAGCCCCATTTCTTCGCATTTATGCCACAATCTGGAATCTTGGAGAGAAAACACCCCCTTTCAAGAATTTGCGCTAACATTAGGCTCCATGGGGGATAGAGTCGTCCCTGCGATGCTCTAAGAACTCATTTTGCAGCTTCAGTGCCTTGCTATTGGGATATGGAGTCATTTACGAAGCCGAAAAATAAAAATAAAAATAATCAAAGAACCAAAAGGACAATATTTATAAACAAAGGAGCCGTCTAAGGCTAAAAAAAAACATTTCTTCAGAAAATGCCCATTTACTGGGCTGTTAAAAACCTCCTCACCCTCCAGATCCTGCAACTTGTATGTGTTATTTGAGAAAACCTTAGAGATTTTGAAGGGCCTGATCTAGAGGGTGTCAAACTTGTTGTGTTTTCCCTTATCCTATCTAGGTGCATCCCACTTAAGCACCAAATCCCTGATCTCGAACTCCTTCTTCCTGACCTTCCTGTCAAAGGCATGTTTGACCTTCTACTGACGACTATGAGTTGTGTCCATTACCTGTTCCTTGATCTATTGTACTTCCACTATATGATGAATCCTTCTAACCATATGATTTGTCTCTCCTTCATCATCATGAAAGAACTTCGCTACAGGTAAGGCGAGTTGAGTGGGAAAAATTGCCTCTGTTCTATAAACCAGCTGAAAAGGCGAGGTGACCAAGGACTTCTTCGTTGTCACTCGATCGGACCATAGAGAGAATTTGAGCTTTGAATCCCAAGCCCTCTTATTGTCTTCCAATAATCTTTTAATGAGCTTTATTAGGCTTTTATTGGAGGATTCTGCTATTCCATTTCCTTGAGGATAATAGGGGGTGGAGTGAATTAGCAAGAACTCGAACTGCTCACAGAACTTAATCAGAGGCTCAGATTTGAATGAAGCAGCATTATTAGTGACAATCTTGTTGGTACAGCCAAATCTGGCTACGATATCCTCTAGGAAGTTGATAATTACTTTGTGTGATGCACTCTTGGTGGGGGCAGCTTCTATCCACTTGGTGAAATAGTTTGTTGCAGTCAGGATCCATCTGTGTTGGCCACTTAAGGGAGGATGGATTTCCCCGATGAAGTCTAGCCCCCACTATTGAAAAGGTGTTGAAGCTACTACATGCTTCAGTGGCAGTGATCTAAGCTACTGCTTTCCTGAGAACCTTTGGCACTTGATGCAAGCTCTGACTTCTCTATAGACATTGGTGAATAAGGTGGGCCAGTAGTACCCAACTTTGAGAATTTTGTGAGTTGTGGTCTTCCAAAAATAATGTCCTCCACAAAGGCGATTATGGAATTCAGATATAACCTTCTAGGATTCCTGTGGGTTCAAACACCTTAGCAACACCCCTAGAGGGTCTCTCCAGTACAGGACTTGGTCAATGAGGCAATATTTGACCACCTTGAGTTTTAAAGATCTTGCCTTAATTTTACCCATTCCATTAGGGGGCTTCAACTCCTACAAAAAGTACAAAATGTATCGATACTAGGCACATTCTATTAGTGACAAGCCGTCCTAAGAGCTTTGGCCAGGCAACTCAGCTTGCTGAGTTCTTGATCAACTATTGATCAGACTAACCTCCAAGTCTCTACAATTGGATTCAGCCAGTAACTTGGCTAAACCCTGCCCCTTAACCAACTTGGTGGGCTTTATTTCCAGGTCAAACTCAAGGATCTTAGCATTCCATTTACCTCTTCTCCCATCTATGTCGGGTTGTACAAGGATGTCCTTCACAGAGGCCGAAGGAACATATGCGGTCACTTTTGAGTGTAAGACATAGACTCTAAAATATTTGAGAGCTTTCACCAAGGCATAGGCCTGTTTCTCCATGTTTTCATACCTGATTTCAGCATCTCTTAATGCTTTACTGAAGAAGGAAATGGGTTACTCTCACCCTTCCTCATTTTTCTGCAATAAGACCACTGCTATTGTATCAAAAGAAGCGAAAGAAAAAACTAGGAAGTCTTTGGAATAGTCAGGACTGATTAGCACAGGTGCCTCAGTCAATGCCCTTTTTATTCGGACAAAATATTCCCTGGGTTCAGCTATCCATTTCACTTCATTTCCCTTTCTGAGCATGGTTGTGATGTGTTTCACCAGCTCAGCAAAATTTGAGATGAACCTCCTCAGAAAGTTAATCTTTTCTAAAAAGGCCTGGACTTCTTTCTTCGACCTGGGAAGTGATAGGATCTTAATTGCCTCTACTCTACTGGTTTCAATTCTCACTCCTTTCACTGATACTATATGGCCTAACAACTTTCCCTCCATCATAGCAAACAAATATTTCTTGGGATTTAGGGAAAGACCAAACCTCTGACATTTCAAGAAAACTTTCCTTAAGTGATAGCAGTGCTCTTTATCAGACCTAGAGAAGACTGTGATGTCATCCATATAGATCACCACAAACTGATCTCTCTCTCCGATGAAGTCTATGTCCATGGTTCACTGAAATGTTGCTCCTACATTCATTAGTCCGAACGACATTTTGGCATACATGAATGTGCTCCAAGGAGTGGTGAAGGTTGTCTTTTCCCTGTCCTCAGGCATGAACGATATCTGATTATAGCCAAAAAATCCATCAATCATGGATATTTTGGATGCACCAGCTACCCTCTGCAATATGTGTTCCATCTTAGGTAGGGGGTAATTATCCTTTCTTGAGATTCTGTTTAGATTCCTGAAGTCGACGCAAAGCCTGATTTCACCACTTTTCTTCCTTACTGGGACCAAATTGGCCACCCATTCGAAATATCTCAAGGGGACAATGATTTGGGCATCTAACAACTTCTTCACTTCTTTTTCCATGACAGGCAGCAACATGGGATTTATCTTTCTTAGCTTCTACCTAAATGGTCTAGCCTCTTCCTTCAGTGGGATCTTGTGTTCAATGATGGATGTGTCATATGTCTTGAGGTCTTCATAGGTCCATGCAAACACATCAGCAAATTATCTTAATAACTTGGTATATTCGACCCTCTGTTCTCTAGTCAAACTTCTCAACAACTTGACAAACTTAGGCTCCTCCTATGTGCCAATGTTGCACTCAATTGTGTCAACATCTTCATCTGAAACCCTACCCTTTACTGACACATCATTCCCATTGAACAATCTTTCTAAAGGGACTAGTCCCCTCGGAATGTGATTGCTAGGCAGCTGAATAATCCGGTGATTAGAAATTTCATTTAAAAACACCTCAGGGTAAGGGTCACCTTCAAGGTCAGGATCCTGATCAATGTGCAATGCAGAAAATCCATTAATAGATTGGAGAATTTTTTTGATTTCAAGATCATCTTCAAATACCTTCCAATGCTTGACATTGTCTAGTATAGAGGGCCTATATTTTATCTCAACATTATATTTGACCATAGACAGCAGAGGGTTCTTGAACCAGCTAGCTGAAACGGCTAAAGAATTGGCCAAATAATTTTGCTCCCTTGGAATAAAAGAGATGTTGAAAGCTGAGAAAAAATTGTCAATCAGGTCCCATACCTCCTCTTTGTAAGTTCTAAGCTAAGGATGCTTAGTCTGGTAAGCGTTTTTGACTTGCTAGATAATCAACTCAGCATCTTCGAACACTGCTACTCCCTCAATTCCCATTTCTTTTGCAGCCCTTAAACCTAGAACAAGAACTTCATGTTTTTCCACGTTATTAGTTGCTTCAAATTCAATCTTGTATGACAAGAATATGGCTTCTTGACAAGGTGACACAAAGACCACTCCAGCGCCAGCACCTTCATTGAATAAGCTCCATCGAAAAACATTTTCCAAATAGAGGTGGTTAGGGGAGGTGTCCCGTGATCAAATAAGGGTTGCTTTCTGTTTTGGAAAGGGGCTTCAGGAGCATCAGTGAGCTGTAACAAACTAGATCCCAAATCAGTGTCTAGCGCAAAGATAGGGTGATTGGTAGGGTTTTACTCATCGCTAACAATGTAGGCTAGATGGGCTTCTCTGTACAGCCTCCTATGTTCCCCTCCAAAAAATGGAATAATAGCATATGTGAGATCCATCTGTAATGTTTCTCCAAACTTTTTAATCCAAGATCTTGACAGCAGCATGTCGAAATTGGGAGGAACATCGACCACTACAATGTCCATGACCACACTCTTCATTGGCAGCTGAAACAAAGAGACCACCAAGTCTTTGATGACTCCAAGGCATTGCACCCTCCTTGAATCAAAAGAGTACAAATCATGATAAGTCTTTGTCACCTCCAGTCCCAATTCTTCCATTACTATTTTGAGCATAAGGTTATGGGAAGCCCCTAAATCCATGAGGCATTTATGCAGCACTTTATCATGTATGTTCAGGGATGTGTAGAAAGGAGGGGATGAATCATCTCTATCTTCTACCATAGGACCTAGGACAAATTTTGGATTTTCATCTTGGATATTTATTGAGTTCATGGAAGGCTGGGGGGGATCAGATTGTAGCAGCTTGGAGAGGGACTTTTTGAAATCTTCATTTTTAACTAGTTCGGATAGGGGTACAGGAATTCTAATCTTTTGAATCTCATGCTCAAAACTAAAGGAGGAGAGAGACTTAGGAGCTTCCCTTACCTTGGAGATAGGTTCCTTGTCTTCTGGCGAAGCATTCTGAGTTTTCTTTTCTTTAGTAGTGGTTGTTGTAGCTTTAGTAGGCCTTTCCGCTATGAGGGGTTGATTCTGGCTATCAAAATTCCCTTCTTTCTTTTTTTTCCTGATATTGTATCTTTTAGGAGTGTTGCTGGCCTTTTCCCCTTTACTTAACTCATTGATTTGGGTGTTTATAAGGGATTATTCATATGAAGATTGCATCAAATGAGGAAAAGGGGAAGTGTCCTCAATGCAGTGGATCTCAGGGTCGAGTTCATCCACCTCCTCCCCTTCCTCATGAGCAACTAGGATATTCTGGAGAGGGGTCTGAATCCTCTGATCATCCCTGTCTCTGCTTCTTTGTTCCTTTGGCAAAGTCTATGGCATATTGTTACCAGGCCTCCTGAAACCTCTATTATCATTATTCTGGGGGTTTCTGTACGTGGGATTCCCCTCTAACTCCCACCTCTCCATCCTAGCCAGAAGGGATTTCAATAATTTAGTTACCTTGCCCATCTAAAGGGGAAGGGGAGAGGAATGGGATGGGGAGGCCTCTGTTCTTCTCCTGGATACGTCTCTGTTAGCCTTATTCCTGAGTCAGTCAACAACCAATATGTTAGACTCTACTTCCATGGCTACGTCCTGCATGTGATCCAGAGTGGTGGCTCTCCTTTCCCTCACTAGGAGGCAGAAATCAGGATCAAAAGTGTTGGCATAAGTGATCTTTGCAGAGGCTTCGGAGGGCTTTATCTCAACGGGGATCTTATTGTACATTTTATTAAATATTTTGGAGAAGTCAGAGACAGACTCTCCTTCCTTTCTCTTCAAAGACCCAAACTCAGTCATGTAATACATGAAGTCCTTTTTGTCTCCCCATTGTCTCAAAAATGCACTATCCAAAGCCTCAATCCCATCAATAGATCCAGGAGGCAGGGCCCTAAACCATTTTCTAGCCTCACCTTCAAGACTATGGATGAAAATCCTCATCCATACATCTGCATGCATGATAACATGATCATCTGTAAAACTGTAGAAGGCTTCAAGGTGTTCTTTTGTAGCTATGTCCCCTTCACCCATAAACTTGGGCAACTTCTTGAGGTAGCCATCCGCTGGAAGGGCATTGAGAGGCTGAGGCGACACAAGGGGAGGATACCTAGCAGCTATTATAGCCTCCATTCTAGTCATGGGGGGATTTTCTTTGGCCATAGGAATATTAGGTGGAGGAGAAGTCAGAGGAGAGGGGGCTAGAAAAGGGGATACTGGGAATGAGCTTCCAGGAAACAATGGGGGATTTAGGGAGAAGGCTAAAGGGCTTGAGTCAACAGATGCTTCTCTCTGTGTAGAAGTGACAATAGTAACAAGAGGAGGAGTGGTAAAGATAGAAAGGGGGAAATATTCTGTGGTCCTGGTTCCATGCCAAGGTATAGCTTCAGAGGAGAGGGGAGTGACAAGGATTTCTCCCTCCAATCCCATACCAGGAGGGGAAAACTTAGCAGGAACACTCCTGAAATTCAGGAAATGGGAAACTTCAGAAAACGGTCTACTAGGAAGTTGAGGAGAAGAAAATGGAGTTTCTACAGAAGGAGATGGTGGATTACCTTGTTCGGTGGTGGAAATTTCTCCTTCAGAGGCCTTTCCTTTTCTGAAAACCACCTCCGGATCAGCTTCAAGTGTAGCTAGAGGCAGCTGTGGATGGGACCGTGTGTGTCTACCTCTAGAAACCACAACTAAAAAAACAGGTTCACTCCAGTGGAGTCGTCACAATGGAGTCACCAGGCGCACAGTAGAAATCGTCAAGGGCTCTGATGCCTGATGCACCTTCAGAATCAGAGGCTCAATGCCATTCAATCTCGAGGAAAATTTTCAACTTTGTCCCCGGCAATGGCACTAGAAATGTTGGCATTGGAAGTCACTCCTGGATTGCAGCAGGAGCAGAGCCCGACACCCATCAATTTATGTAATGATTTGTTTATAGAGGGTGATCAAGTGGAAGAAAACTCGGAACAATATCATTCTAACTCCAAAACTAGGTTGGACATGCAGAGGTAGGTGAGGTCTTAATTAAACTTCAGGCAGTGAGTTGTAGTAAGGGTGAATAGGAGGAAGACTTCTGTGAGGAAACGCTGAGGGCTGTTGTAGGCATCAGGCTTCTAACAACCTGTAGAAGAAAAAATTGAACGTAAGAACTTCTTACACTCAAATATAGGCAACACTGGAGAATATAACAGTGTTACAATAAACCCTTTATCATAACACAGTCATAGTAATTCACACGAATCAGTCGATCATGAACTCTCTCAGTATGAATGAAACTAGATGGGATAAGAAAGTTGTCTGTTATAAAACAAGAAATCTCACATACCGATACATAACTAGAGAACTAGAGCGTCTGTTAAAACTTTACAATTGAGAGCTTTTCTCTACCATTAATGCTTACGAAAATAGAAAAACTGAGTATATATACTCAGAATAATTCGCCCAACAAAGGCGTGCTCGAACCTCCAAGGCATGGTGTCTTTTCTGTCAAACCTGGACAAAAATACTTTGTCAGACGCCACCTTAAATCATCATGGCTCTTGCAGGGGTGGGGGTACCTGCACACAAGGGTACCACGGGATGATTTCTCCAGGCCTCCCATAACTTCCATTTATGGCTTGAGCTGAGGTTTCACCTACCTGCTCGATTTTCATTAATTGATTCCCCAGGGAGTGGCCAAGATGATACCCTCAGGGGAAGACCACGTGCCTTCTCTCTAAGGCTCTGAGGCTGGCCTCCCTTTCTTCTAGCACCACCCTCAATGTAGCTTAGGGCCATGACCTGGTGCCTCTCTCCAAGGGTGCTTCGACATTTCTTCTTTCGGGGATTTCTACTTCCCCTGCCTTCAAATTTCCTGGTGCCCAATCTCGCAAAACGGCCTTCTAGGATCGACGGTTGGATCGACTTTAAAAATGATGGCCACAATCATTTTCCTTGAACACATTGGCTCCACGTCCCTCATCTTCTTTGTCCCTTTTCCATATGACCTAGTGCTATGACTGTGGGCCCACACCCAGAGGCGCCTTTGGAACTTTGTGTTTCATGGATGGGAGGGAGATGATCCTTTCTCTTTAAAGTCATGATAGGCGAAGTGGCGATAGAGCCCAATCATGCACCACGTGTCCCTCTTTGATCGGATGGCCCAAAACTTATTCGGCGATACTGTGGGCCCGAATCCTAGATGCCTTCGACGCTTCACGTTTCGCGGCTAGGAGGAGGCTAATCCTCGTTCTTCAAAGTCGTGATGCACGAAGAGGTGATAGAGCCTAATCGTGCACCACGTGCCCCTCTTTGATCGGATGGATCAGATCATATTCGGCAATACTGTGGGCCCAAATCCTGGATTCCTTCATCACTTCACGTTTTGTGGATGGGAAGGAGTTGATCCTTGCTCTTCAAAGTCACGATAAGTGAAGTGACGATAGAGCCCAATCATGCGCCACATGTCCCTCTTTGATTGGATGACCCAGATCATATTCGGCGATACTGTGGGCCCAAATCATGGATGCCTTCAGCACTTCGCGTTTCATGGATGGGAAGGAGATGATCCTTGCTCTTCAAAGTCATGATAGGAGAAGTGGTGATAGAGCCTAATCGTGCACCACGTGCCCCTATTTTATCGGATGGCCCAGATCATATTCGGCGATACTGTGGGCCCAAATCCTAGATGCCTTCGGCACTTCGCATTTCATGGATGGGAAGGAGTTGATCCTTGCTCTTCAAAGTCATGATAGGTGAAGTGATGATAGAGCCCAATCGTGCACCACATGTCCCTCTTTGATCGGACAGCCTAAAATTTCTTCAACAAGATTGCGGGCCCAATTCCTGTGTTAAACATGGCACAATTCCATCGGCTCCAAATATCTGTCGACCAATGATCTACTCCATTGGTTGATCCTCACCGTTGGACACTGGATCATGTGTCTGCCATTATTTTAAGCCCAAAATGGGGATTTTATGCGCTGCACAGTGTGCTCATGGCTGTGACCTTGGACAAAATGCATTTGTTAGGTTCTTTAAGCCCCAATTTCTTTGCATTTACGCCACAAGCTCGAATCTTGGAGAGAAAACACCCACTTGCAAGAATTTGCGCTAACAGGTTGCACCATGGGGAAGTATGTAAAGTCCACCTTTCATGAAAAGGAGAACCATGCTTCTATGATCTTGGAGAGAGTTCACACAAATGTGTGTGGACCATTCTTGGTTTCTTCAATAGAAAAACATAAGTATTATGTTATTTTTTTGGATGAATTTTCTTGTAAATGCTGGATCTTCTTCATGCAAAAGAAGGAACAAACATTCTCAAAGTTCTGTGAGTTTAAAGCATTGGTGGAGAAAGCGTCGGGGAAGCAAGTGAAGGCTCTGAGGAGAGATAATGGTGGATAATGCATCTCTAACGAATTCAAATACTTCTGCAGCAAAGAAGGAATTCGAAGAGAACTCATAGCACCTCATAACCCACAACAAAATGGGGTCACAAAGAGGAAGAACAGAACGATAGTGGGTGCAGCATGAGCGATGTTGCATGATCAGGGCCTACCAATGCATTTGTGAGTGGAATCATGCAACACTGTGGTTTATGTGAAAAATCGTTGTCCTCATAGAGTAATTGGCATGAGTACACCTGAAGAAGCTTTCACTCGTAAGAAACCTGATGTTTCTTATTTTAAGATTTTTGGCTCATCTGTTTATGTGCACATGACCAAGAATTCTAGGAAGAAGATGGAGCCGACTGCTGAAGTTGGGATATTTTTGGGGTACATAGAAACACCCCATAATTATCGTGTGTATTTTCTTAATAGTAAGATGACATTTATGCGACGGGATATAAAATTCGATGAGGGAAATCCATGTGGTTGTCACTTGAGAGGGAGCTAGAATTGCATGCAGAGGAGGAACTGTTGGTTTCCAAAGATGAGTCTCAAGATGTGGATCAACCACATGAGGAGTTTCATGGAGTGGAGGAATCCACTCATGAAGAGCCATCCATCATAAATGGTAGAAAGTGCACCACAGAAGCTGATAGATTGAGACTAGATGCTGCAGAGAATGTAGGAGCCCCTACTTCACAGCGCAGATAGAGACAATCTTCTGTTCGATTTACTGGATACATGGCTCTCATGAGAAAATGTATTGTGACTGAACCATCTTCCTTTCAAGAAGTAGTGCAAGATCCCACTTGGGTTGATGCAATGGTGGAGGAGTATGACTCCATTGTAAAAAACAGTGCATGGGAAATTGTCCCAAGACCGGTCGATAAATCAGTGGTAGGTTCGAGATGGATCTACAAGGTAAAGCAAGCTATTGATGGGAGTGTGGAGAAATACAAGGCCAAATTTGTGGCCCAGGGCTTCTCACAGATTGAGGGGATATATTATAAAGAAACCTTTCACCTGTTCATGATATTCTTACATAAGGACCATCCTTACTCTCTCAGTGCAGATGGGCTGGCGCATTCATCAGATGGATGTAAAAAATGTGTTTCTCAATGGGATCATTGAGGAAGAAGTATACATAGAGTAGGCTAAATTATTTGATATCTTCAGCAGTGATTCGCATGTGTGCTGACTCAAAAGAGCATTGTATGGGCTAAAGCAAGCACCCCATGCTTGGTACACTCGGATAAACAACTATTTCACCAGTCTGGGCTTCACCAAAAGTAAAGTGGATGCAAACCTATACCAAATTATGGTGTAGGGTAAGATTTTAATCATTGTTCTTTATGTTGATGATTTAATACTAACTGGTGATGAGCAGATGATACACTCATGCAAGGAGGACCTTGCAAAGAAGTTCGAGATGAAGGATATGGGCCTCCTTCATTATTTCCTTGGATTGGAAATATGGCAGTGAGATGGTGAAATTTTTGTGTCTCAAGGAAATTATGCAAGGGAGATACTAGGTAAGTTTCACATGGAGGTCTGCAAACCCATGGATACTCCTCTTCCAGGAAACTCGAGGAAAGAGGATGTTACTTCTAGAGAGGTAGTGGATGCTATTGTCTATCGACGGTTAGTGGGTTCGCTAATGTATTTAGTGAATACGAGACCGAACATTTGCTATGCGGTTAACCAACTGAGTCAAGCGATGGTTAAGCCTACCAAGATCTTTTGGAAGGTGGGTAAGCATGTCCTTAGATGCCTAAGGGGCACATTTGAGTATGGCTTATGGTACAGACAAATGGATGAGGTGAATTTTCATGGCTTCACAGATGCAGATTGAGCGGGCAGCCCAACATAAAGAAAGAGCACATCAGGGGGGATATTTAGTATCGGATCTACAGTTGTTTCTTGGTACAGTAGGAAACAGAGATCCGTGGCACTTATTTCAGTGGAAGTGGAATACATGGCAGCAAGTCAAGATGCATGTGAGGCTATCTAGATGACAAATATCTTGGTTGGTTTGTTTGGTTCTCATTTAGATCCGACAGTGATTCATTGTGATAATAAAAGTTGCATTGAAGTCTTGATTAATCCTATGTTTCATGATAGATCTAAGCATATAGATATCCGATATCATCATATCAGAGATTGTGTGTAGTGGAAGATCATGATGCTTCAGTACATTCCTACGGAAGATCAGGATGCAGACATTCTGAGGAAGGCGCTCACCAGGAGAAAATTAGAATACCATAAAGATAAGATCAGGGTGAAGGATAATCCATTTCTTGTTGAGAGGGAGTGTTGAGATTCAACAAGATGATCATAGTGAAAATTATGCACCTCCACTAGGATGGAGTCTCACACTATTTTTAGGTGGAAGGCTATTTTCAAATGATGAGAAAATTATATTTATAGATGATGTCTATTTATAGATGTGTTGACGGGTGAAATTGACCACTTGTCAACTGGAAGAGTGAGTCTGGTCCGAGGTTTTCTAATTAAACCAAGCCGTTTGGATTGACTCACTCCAACGGGTTTAATGGCTCTGTTGGCCAATCTAAAGTCCTAAAAGAAATAAATAAATAAAAGAAACAAGATAACTTACTAATTACTAATCACTGATATATATATATATATATATATATATATATATATATATATATATATATATATATATATATATATATATATATATATATATATGCACATGTAAATATACAACTCATTTTAAATAATATTTACACACAGAACTGTTTGTCTAATTCATATACATGTTATACAATTTATGAGTTTTAATCTGAACTCACTAAAATCAATGTAAAAATGACTCTTTTGATGAAAGTAGATAAAGAAATCTAAAAAGCACTATTTCTTTTTGTTTTGTTTTTATCTCTATTGCATCTATGAAATCAAAAATCAAGCTACTATTGAAACAAAATATGTAAACAGTGAAAACTAAACCATATGTAAGAGTTTCTATATTAAACAAGCAAATAAAAGGAACATACTAACCTATTTATCACTTGAAGAGTATGCATTCAATGTTTGTATGATCATGAATCATATATCCAGTTTGTCCAGGAGATAAATCTTTCGTGCAACTTCACGTTGTTTGGAATAAATGCCAAACAATATATTGACCACTGTATTTAAATGATAAAATGATAGGACGCAAAATAATAATTGTGATATATGAGACTATGAGTAATTACATATAAGATAAATCCGACAGTAACAACCCACTTTTAATCACTCAACGAGATTAAGATAAACCTTATCATTTGAATTGAATGATCATTCACTATTTTCATATAACTGAAGCATAAAATTGTGAACTATATGAAATAAATTATCTTGATGACATAATAATCTATGAAGACGAAATATATCAATAGTCATCAAATTATCAAGATAGACAAATCATAGACAACAACAATATTTACAAATAGAGAAAGCAGAAATGTAAACATATGTTATGTCCAAATTCGACTATAAGCTATCCACAACTATCCCCAGGCCAAGATGTCTTGGTTACAAAAAATAATGGGTTTTTAAAGCCTTTAGAAAGGTAACTGTTTCCTCCTCTGAGATCAGATATTGATTACAAAAATAAAAGGGGGATATAACCACCCATATCATACTAAAACCTCTAAAGCTAAGAAAAGGTTTATTTTTGTTTATACAAAAATGTGTCAAAGATATGGCTAACAAGTATCAAAGATGGCTCAGATCATTTGATAACCATGAACTCCTGGATATCCTGAAAAGAAAAGAAAAATAAGAGAGATTTAGATATATTTTTAACCATTAATTTGCAAATTTCGAATTAGAATAACTGGCTACAGAATCTGTTGATTATGTAGCTAGTTATTTTAGTAAAAGGAAATCCAATTTATTGAATGAACAAAACAAACTAATCTTAATAAATAACCCTATTTAAGATAAAAGAATCATACCTCTAACTATAAAATTGAATCATATCAGATGATCTTAGAATTCACTATTGCTATTGCAGCCTCAACGTTTTTAAATGTTACATTCCCTGTAGTCTTCATATGTTTCCCTTTGCTTTGAATGACAGACTCAAGCCTATGGTTTTCATTCATTAAGGCATCGATATGATCAATGAGAGATTTAACCTGTGACTGTAGGATAGGTATATCGGTGTACTATCTATCAATCCAGGATAGGCAAACTGCACACTTTGACTATGCGACGGTCCCTTGGGAATAATCGCAATTGTGAACCAGGGTATTTCCAACATGGACTGTAGATTTATTACCCAATTTAATACCAGGAAACCCTTCGATATGTTTGATACAAGGTGGTAAATTGTCTATGAAGTTGTAAGGCAGATCGAGGAGGGGTTGGGACAAAAGAGGGTCTTCCTCGGCAAAAAATCTATCAATTTCAGAATCCAAACTCTCATGGCTCTCGATCATCTTGATCGAGCTCGCATGAGGGTTCGACTTGTTTCGGAGCTTCCTTGAAATTAACCTTCCGTCTCTCTTATTTTTAAAATTTAAATCAACATGGC
The DNA here is from genome assembly GCA_009831015.1 of Picea engelmannii. Classification (NCBI taxonomy): domain Eukaryota; kingdom Viridiplantae; phylum Streptophyta; class Pinopsida; order Pinales; family Pinaceae; genus Picea; species Picea engelmannii. The sequence continues at coordinate 405,097 of ML778828.1, read as the reverse complement.
CTTTAGACGTCTTGCTTGTAGGTTTATTTGAATTTTTAACAGAGTCATTAGGATGTGTAGCTTGCCCATGAGGCTTTTCAGTAGCTTTTGGGTCAAGTTCAGGGTTATTGTAGGTGGTGACAAGACAGGCATGGGTAGGTGTGAGAGGAGTCTTGGGACCTCCATGTGCCATCAATAGTGTTCAGGCCCTCCTTCTAGCGCCATTTGTTGATATAATTTACAATTCCCAAACATTTTTGGCATTCAAGGAATCACAACAAAGAGAATAGTCTTCATAACAAGGAACAAGGCTTCATTAATAAACTATAGAGACATTTTGTCTTTCATAAATTTTTTAAATAGAATGATAGCACAGTCGTAAGTTTAAATGCTTCATTTTCATGCTTTCAGTCATGAATGAAGCATGAAAAAAACGACAATAGGGAAAACCGAAAACTTACAATTGTCATTTTGAAAATTGCTTATGAAGAATAGAAAAATGTATGACCCTAGTTAGGCAACTACATAGATCATTTAATTGATATAAAAAGTTAAAAATATGTTGAGCTGCCAACAATGGTGACATGCTGGGAGAAGAAGTTATCTCTGTAATACGAACGAGTTCAAGCTAGAGAAATCTGAAAGATTTCAAATTGAAGAACAACTGAAAGGTTATTTGAACATATTTAATAATCATGATGCAGTCCAGTTTAAGATATCTTTCATTTAAAAAGAACGAAATCCGGTGACAAACTTCACAAAAGAAATCCACGACGTTTAAATTAATGACTCCAATACTATTGACAGGGCCACTGCTGCCAGCAGGCATTCATAGCCTCGCCAGGGATATCAATTAGCCCACTCTAACGTTTGTATCCTATCCAAGAAAATTCAAATCAAAATGAAGGATGCTTATGGCCAAAAACAAGATTTATACCTAAGAATTTTCTTTTACCTGACATCGCTTCACTGCCAGGGGGCCTGTTCAGTACCTCGGTGAAGTTGTCTTGGTGTCATGCATGCATTTACCCGCTGCCAGCAGACATGGTTAGTGTCCCAGCGGGCTTACAAACACTTCCCACAACTCTCTGAGAAATTATTCACATTCTGATATAGTTTTAAAGATATTCAACAGAGCGGGGTGACGCTAAAAATTCCAGTTTTTTTGTTTTTTTTAACACAACTTAATATTTCACAGGCCTTTAAATTTTTCTTGCTAACCTTCATCAAGATCTGAAAAATAGTTCATTAATAAAACTAATTTTCGAGGACAGGGAGGCATCGTTGATTTTCTTTCTTAAAGAGCAAGGACAACGTAAAGAGCTTTTTAAAGATAATCGTGAATACTTTCAAGTGCAAATTGAAACCGAGAAATCGACTTTCAAGCAAAATATCATCTTTAACTAGCCTACAATTTCAGAGAAAGACAACAATTGATGCTCTGATAGCCCTTTGACAGTTATTTCGAGATGAAGCATTCTGTTCTCTTTTTCTGAGCTAGACTGTAATACAGGCATGTTTGACTCAAAAGGACCAATAAAAAAAATGAAAATAAAAACAAACCAGCAAAGAAAAATGGAAAGCGAAGAAATCAAAACAGAAAAATATGTACAAAAGGTGTATCAGAGAGTTGTTAGGTAAAATACCTTTTGAGAACTTGGCCATTCGCCGAGAAGGTATCTGGCTGTCCCTCTAAATTCTACAGGTGGAAAGAAATGGGACCTAGTTTTTTAGCAATTAAGAATGGTCCCAACCACAGGTTTTGGAACTTAGTACGTTCGCCTTTCCCCTCATGAGGTTTGTCCCACTTAAGGAAAAGATCATCTACCTCAAAATTTATGTCTGAGGTAGAATTGGAATCAAACTAGCTTTTGACAATAAGTTGATGTTGATCCAATTTTTGTTTTGCTTGAGCCCTTACTTCCTCTAACTTTAGCAAAGCATTAATCCAACTTTCCAAAGGAGAATAGTCTTCTTCTTGAACCTTCTGCAATAACTACAGAGATGGAAGAAGAACATGTAGTGGAAGAATTGCTTCCCTACCGTAAACGAGAAAAAAGGGGGAATTACCAACAACAATTTTTGGAGTTACCCTATTAGCCTAGATTGCATTGAATAGTGCATTATGCCATTTTTTTTGGTTTTCAGAGACCGTTCTTTTGATGATCTTGATCAGGTTTTTATTAGTTGATTCTGCCAAACCATTTCCCTGACGGTAATAGCTGGCAGAATACTTTAGTTTTATTCCTTTTTCCAGAGCAAAGTCACTCATTTCGAGAGACGAAAAATAGGAAGCATTATCAAACACTAGGCATTCAGGGATACCGAAATGAGTGATTATGTTCGAATTCAAGAAAGATATTACCTGGCTAGTGTTTACCACTTTTAATGGTGCAGCCTCAGACCATCTGGTGAAATAGTCTGTCGTTGTTATGATGTATTTATGCTGCTGTGAGGAGGTGGGGTTAATTGGGCCTATAATGTCAAGGCCCCATTGTTGAAAAGGGGAATATACTGAGACATGTTGTAGCATGAATGCCGACTTCTATACTCATCCAGAAGCCTTTTGACAGATTACACACTTGCGGCATAATACATGGGAATCTTTGAAGAGAGTAGGCCAATAATATCCTTCCCTTAATACTTTGTGGGCAGTGGTGTCTCCACCAAAATTCCCATCGGCTTCCATTGCATGTAATTCCAATAAGACTTTATCTGCTTCATCTCTTTCTAGACAACGCATAAGTATTCCATCAAAATTTTGGCGAAACAATATACCATTCACCAGCTGAAAAGAAGCAGATTTTAATCTCGACGCTCTCCTCTTTTTTGGATCAAGGTGATGGGGAACTGATCCGTGAATTAGATAAAACCCGATGTCATCATACCAAGGACTAGTAGGCTTTTGTACATAGCAGATTTGATTTTGATTATGGTGATCTTGAATTAACATATCAGTTTTATTCTGTTGTTCGACAACTGAATCAACGGCCAATTTACATAAACCTTGGCCTCTAACAACTTGTGCTGGAGTGATTTCAAGGTCATATTCTTGTAAGGATGTGACCCAGTTTGCCCTTTTTTCACCCAGTTCTTTCTGTACTAACAAATTTCTGACAGCAAGATAAGGGACAATGATTTTCGTCCTAGATTTCAGTAGATAAGATCGAAAATGTTTTACTTCTTTAAAAATAGCATAAGCCTGTTGATATACTGCTGGGTAATTAAGTTATGCTCCCTTAAAGGCTGAGCTCATAAAGGAAATAGGAACTTTGTTGTTTTCAACATTCTTTTGGGTTAGCACAACGACATAAGACCGATCAGAGGCAAATGTGTAGAGATTGAAATCTCGCGAAAAGTCAGGGTTCATTAGGGATGGAGCCTCTACTATGGCCTTTTTTATTGAGTCAAAAGATTGAATTTATAGAGGTCCCCAATGGTATTGTACATCTTTTTTTATTAAGTTCTATAATGGCCTGGCCATTTCTAAAAAGCTAGCTACAAACCTTCTAACAAAATTTATCTAACCTAAAAAATATTGCATAGACTTTTTGGAAGAGGGGGGGGGGGATAGTTTTGAAATGACTTGAGTCCTTTTAGGGTCAATGACCATCCCTTCATTGGATACAATGAATCCAAGCAGCTTGCCTTGTTCTATTGCAAAGACAGATTTTTTGGGATTTAAAGAGATGTCATACTTACGACATCATTGTAGAACAGATCTTAGATGAGCTAAATGATCCCCTTTATTCTTAGAGAAGACAGTGACATCATCTAGATAGACTGCTACAGATTGATTGATAAGACCACAGAAAGCGATATCCATCACTCTCTGAAAAGTGGCACCCACATTTATAAGACCAAAGGGCATCATTCTATAAGCATAGGTACCCCATGGAGTATGGAAAGTGGTTTTCAGTTGGTATGGGGGAGACATGAGGACTTGGTTATACCCTGAAAAACCATCCAGCATAGATAATCTTTCAGAACCGGATACCTGTTGGAGAATCTATTCCATGGGAGGAACATGGTAGTTGTCTTTATTAGATGCTCGGTTTAAATTTCAGAAATCGACACATAGTCGGATTTCACCACTTTTCTTCCTTACAGGGACAAGATTAGAGACCCAATGTGTATGTCTTACCGGGAAGATTATCTTAGCATTTAAAAGTTTGTTTAGTTCTTTCTTGACTGTCAGTTCAAGTTTTGGGTGCATCTTTCTTAACTTCTGTTGAAAAGGTTGAGTCTGGGGTTTCATGGGAATAATGTGTTGTATGATGTTAGGATCAAAGGTTTTTAGATCATCATATGTCCAAGCAAAGACATTCTTAAATTCCTTAAACAACTTAATAAATGATGACTTTTCTTTCTCAAAACATCCCATTCCCAAATTGATGCATTGTGGGTTATCTTTAGTTCCTAGGTTCACCTTTTCATGGGTCAAGGAAGAACTATTCGTTTTACAATTCACTGATTTTCTGAATTTATCATGAAAATCATAAAACTTTTCTAATCTTACCACATATTTTGGGATAGAATTTACCAGATCTGATGTTGATTCTGGAGATATTGGGTCCAATATTACCGTAAAATTGTGAAGGTCTTCGCCCTGGGTACCTTCATCGATGACTGCACCTTAAAAAGTATCTTCCATGTGCAGAAAACTGATGATCTGTTGATCGTCATCAAAAACTCTCCAATTAGTGATGTTTTCTGAGATGGATGGTTTGAAAAACAATTCAACGAAAAGCATGTTCAGAGATAGACCTTCTATAGGAAACAATTTAGAAGCGACATTAGCCAACAAGTTAGCCTCAGAATTATTCAATCTTGGAATAGAATTCATGTTAATCGCAAAAAATTTGTTCATTAGATTCCATACCTCAGTTTGATAGCTTTTCAGGTGTGGAGATAGGCAATGAATGGAATTTCTTACCTATCTGACCACAATTTCTGAATCACCAAAGACTATTAAATTCTGAACTCTCAAATCTAGTGCCTTTCTGAGACCTTGCAGGAGTGCCTCGTATTCGACGATATTGTTTGTGCATTCAAATTCTAACCTGCAAGCAATCAAATTTTGTTACCTACTGGATCAATGAGCACACATCCTGTGCCAACTCCTTCCTTAGATTTAGATCCATCAAAATAAAGAGACCAAATATGATTTTCATCAGCTGTATATGACACTTTAGAGAGGTTTGTTGATTGTGTACATGTCATGAGTTCAGACTGTTGTTCCGGGTCAGTAATGGTAGAAGTTTCAGCCATGAAATTACCGAAAAAAGTGTTCATCCCTTGAACTTCAAGTGAATTGGCGGAAGCAGTGAATGGTTCATTAGGATCATTTAAATCAGTTACCGTAAGCTTAAGGTAACATTCACGATTGATCTTGATTATGTTAGGCTTTCCATTCTCTCGCAGTCACAAGTGAGACCAATCTGTCGCAAAGTAACCATGTAGTTGTTCGGAACAATCCCTACTTAAAAATAAGCCATATACTTAAGGGATATCAATTGTTGGTCACTATAATTGCTTAATTAATTTCAAACAACCAAGTGAAACATAAATTATCAACCCAGGGAAGTCTTTTGTTTCAAAGATAGTTGCGCACTATATATGCTCAATTCCAAAAGCACTTAGTGTTGTAGTAAGG
>ML778828.1:346391-367049 GCA_009831015.1 Picea engelmannii | reverse complement strand
ATTGGCTCTAAATGGATCTTTAAGAATAAGTTGAATGAGAAAGGACAAGTTATCAGGAACAAAGCAAGGTTAGTCTATAAAGGCTATGCTCAGATAGAAGGACTGGATTTTGGTGAAACATTTGTGCCTGTAGCAAGAATAGAAGCTATCAGAATTTTTCTTCCCTATGCTTGTCATAAAAGGTTTAAAGTCTACCAAATGGATGTCAAGTCAGCCTTTCTAAATGGAGATTTAAGTGAAGAAGTCTATATGGAACAACCAGAGGGTTTCAAACTGTTTGATAACCCTGACTTAGTATGCAAGATGAAGAAAGATTTATATGGTTTAAAACAAGCCCCTTGAGCTTGGTATCATAGACTGGATGCGTATCTCAAAGACAAAGGGTTCAAGAGAGGAACAACTGACATCAATTTGTATATTAAAACAGAGGATAATAATTTTCTCATCGTACTAGTCTATGTAGATGACATCATCTTTGGATGCAATAAGGATTCATTGGTACAATGGTTTGCTTCTGCCATGGAGTCTGAATTTGAAATGTCTATGATAGGAGAACTGTCATTTTTTCTTGGTCTGCAAATTACTCAGAGACCTAAAGGGATGTTCATTTCTCAAGAAAAATATCTAAGAGAAATGCTGAAAAGATTTCAAATGGAATATTCTAAACCTATGGGTACACCTATGGTAATTGGATGTAAATTAAGAAAGGATGATGATTCCCCTGATGTTGATCAAAGCTCATATCGATCAATGATAGGAAGACTATTGTACATCACAACATCTCGCCCAGACATAATGCATGTTGTAGGAATGGTAGGAAGATATCAGGCTGCACCTAAACAGAGTCATTTTCAAGATGTCAAAAGGATATTCAGGTATTTGAAAGAAACAATGACTTATGGTCTGTGGTATCCCAGAAATCAAAATCTTCAGCTGACTGCTTATTCAGATGGAGATTGGGCAAACTGTGTTGATGAGAGAAAAAGCACCAGTGGAGGAGCATTCTTCTTGGGTGACTCCTTAGTATCCTGGCTTAGTAAAAAGCAAGGTTCCATTTATTTATCAACCACAGAGGCAGAGTACATTGCTGCTGCTACCTATTGCACTCAGGTATTATGGATGATTCAGACACTTGCAGACTTGGAGGTAAAATACACTGCACCGATCCCAATTCATTGTGATAACACTAGTGCCATTAGTGTGTCTAAAAATCCTGTCTTCCACTCCAAGACCAAGCATATTCGCATAAAATATCATTTTCTGAGAGAGAAGGTCTCCAATTAGATTGTTTAGGTCCATTACATTCCAACCACAGAACAAATTGTAGACATTTTTACTAAACCTCTACCGAAGACACCATTTGAATATATGAGATAGAAGCTAGGTGTTATCTCGTCTCACATGTAAGAAAGTCCATCCTGTCAGGGGGAGTCTTGTATTGAGTGCATATTTGATACCTCATAAAATTACTGCAACAGCTCAGGGGGAGCATGTTTTCTTTGACATTGATGTCAAAGGGGGAGAAAAGGAGTGGTCCAGATCGGATGCTACAGTTGGAGGTCCAAACAGATTAGCATAGCCGTTTAGGGTTTCCATCAATGCCAAAGGGGGATATTGTTGGAAGGTTTACAGTTGAAAGTAAGCTTGTCATTGATGGCAAGAAAAACGATGGAAAGAACAGTGATAATGTAAGAGGAGGAGCAGCAGTGAACGTTGGATCTTATTTAGAATCCCCGATGACCGTCAGATATGAATTTAGAGAAAAGTAGCACGAAGTAGATGAGAATAGATCTCGAGTGTTCGATCTAAGCTCGGGGTACATCCATCGTTGGATCAGGGAGGACCTGCATGTTAATTACACGACGAACTAGCAAAATCGCAAAGCAGAAAAATCGCGAGAAGATCTGGGCTGTAGGATTTGGGGTATCTACGAAGGCTCAATGAAGTGGCGAAATTGTGAAGTGGAGAAATCGTGAGAATATATGGGTTGTAGGATCTGGGGTATCTACGAAGGCTCAGTGAAGCGACGAAATCACAAAGTGGAAAAATCGCGAGAAGCTCTAGGCCGTAGGATATGGGGTATCTACAAAGTCTCAGTGAAGTGGAGAAATCACGAGAAGATCTGGGTTGTAGGATCTGGGGTATCTATGAAGTCTCAATAGCCATTAGATATGGTGAAGCTGCAAGGTGGATAAGTCCAAGAGTCATCCAACTCTCCAAAGCCGTGAAGGAATGTTGACCATCCATCGGGGACAGTCGTGGACTGTTGAGCAAGAGGACGTGTGGCGAAAGATTAGAGAACCACAAAGATCCATCTTGGAGTCTCACCTATCGTAACTTGGAGTGACGAGAATCTCCATCTAAGGACTAGCAAGATGTGAGATCATGAAAATATTAGGACTATCATATCACCAAGAACGAGGACCATTGATCTAAGCTCCATCTCGGAGCTTTGCCTATCGTGACTTGGAGTGATGAGAGCCTCCATCTAAGGATCAGTGAGATGCGAGATCACGAAAATATCAGGACCGTCAGATCACCAAGAACAAGGACCGTTGATCTAAGCTCCATCTCGGAGCTTCACCTATTGCAACTTGGAGTGACGATAGCCTCCATCTAAGGAACAGTGAGATGCGAGATTGTGAAAATATATGGACCGTTGATTCATCAAGATCGTGGACCATCGATTAGGGTTGATGAAGATCATGAGCTCTCAGCACCTTTTAGCGCAGATAGTGGTCACCGCTTGTGGTCACGTGGAGGAAGGACCTAGTGCAGATAAGCTCCACCTCAGAATTTTGGGGATCACATCTGGTACGAATGCCGAAATACCAAAAGGGTGAAATTTCACTGTAATCCAATGGTGCAGATGAAACTGAAGGAGATTGGAGGGCTACTGTTACACGTTACAGTATAACTTCCAGAAACCTCTGATGGTTTCTGCCAGAGGACTCGAAGACACTTTAGGGTGATTGACAGAGGATATGAAGAGTCTCTAGGAATCTTTAAGAGGGATGAATATGCTCGTGGAGGCGATTGACAGATGGATGAGCATTGAAGCCTGTAACTAGAACAGAGAAGGTGAGCTCATCTGTCACAGAGAAGACGAAGAGTATCAACTACCAGAGAGGCCGAGGAATCTCAGCATAACATACAGTGATGCTGAACGAGTGGAAAAATGGCCAAAGAAGTTGAAGTGTCATGATGATGATCAGACAAAGAACTCGAGTTATGGAGGATATCAACACGGTATGAATATGAAGAGGTATTTCTCGCATTGCATGCACAAGGTGCACAAAAGCTATAAATACACTGTAGAGAGAAGAGATGGGGTTGCAGTTACTATTGGGGTTGTTGTGGTTGCTGTTGTTGAAGGTGATTCATGCGTGAAGAAGGAGGAGAGTGCAGCAGCTGAATTGAACAGAAGAGGATGTGTGCAGGAAGGCAGTGAGGCAGACAGAACAACGAAATGCAATAGAACAATGATGAGTCTGGTAAGCCATTGTTGAACATTATATCACTGTAATAAGTTTCAGTAGCAAAGATTGATAAAACAGGGTGGTTGGGAGGTGCTAGGGAGGACTAGTGTCCTCAGAGGTTCAAGTGGGTGCTTGAACACAGGGATTTGGTGCTTCCTTCTAGTTGGTTCTAGAGAAACCAGGGAGTTGGTGTTTCCTTCTAGTGGGTGCTAGAGAAAAATAGAGAGTTGGTGCTCTCAGCAAGTTGCAGCTTACAAAATAGAGGTTGTAGCCTCACAATGAGTTGGTGCTCATATGTATGATAATGTAAAGAATGTAAATAATACTTATCATATAAAGAAGAAGAGGTTTTTACCCTGTATGGGTTTCCTTGGGAAATATTTGTCTCTGTGTTTCTCATATATGTGACTGATGTTGAATGTGCCATTGTTCATTTCCCTGCATTATTGTGATCATCATTGAGTTCCTTGTAAATATTTTAAAAGAATCATAATTATTTAAGCACAGTAACAACTGATTCACCCCCCCTCTCAGTTGTCCAACAAACAAGCCCTAACTATTGCCCCTTTCGGCAATGCCTATGAAGAAAATGAAGTCTCACCCGAAGTAGCAATAGGGGGTTGCAGGACACATGTGTCTACAACCAGAAGTAATGCAAAGTGGATACAGAAAAATAACACACAACAACTAGATATTATTTACCAAATTAAACCTACTTCGCACAGTTGTATCTCGAATCTAGCTCAATAATGCAATAACATACTAACAGGAAGAAAAGAACACAACATCAACCACAGAAGACAACACGATATATGTGGTTCACCCTCTCCCTAGGGATACATCCACAGAACTGTGTTTCTTAATATATTATGTGAAAACATATAGTTCTATCTTACAAATCTCTCTTTATTTCTCTCTTCTATATCTCCCCTCCCTGTGCACCTAGCTGCAGCGTTGATCTTCGCACCCAGCTGAAGATATTACAATACAATAATGCTCTCACACACAACACTTCTTCCTCGGACAAAAGTAATCACTCAACAACACAATATCGATGAACCCAGAATGAACAATGCTCAACCTCCAACAACAACCAATCCCTCTTCTCTCATATAGGTCCTTATTTATATATTACAATGACTCATAGACAACCTTAGGTCGAAACCTAGGTGTCAAAACCCTAAATACCAAAACCCTAGTTCAACTTGACCCACATTTTTAGGGTTTCACCAACCTATCTTTCCTTCTTTCCCGCAAGGTGCTCCAAAGCATCCGTTGGTGGCTTTTCCGCTTGTTGAGTTATCCACGATCCATCTTCCTTGCATATCTGTCTTTCTCGATATTCTCATTCAACGACTTGATTTCTCTTACTTTTCTCCTTATTTTCTACTTCTTTGACCACTTCGACTCATTCTCAGTCAATGTGCCTTCCGCGCAATTCGGACTGCGTCATTTCTCTTCCTTTTTCTTTTCTTTCTTCCTTAATCCATAGCCAAGGGCCAACATGCCCCCAACACTCACCTATGACTCATCCCGAGTTACTGCAAGACTGGACCTTTCTGTGTCACTTCGACTTACTTTTTTCTCTGTCCATTCTCACTATGTGAAAACTTTCTTTCCTATGTCTAGTACCCAGTTTCAACTGCACCTAATACATAGACCCTTCTTATTATGCTTTTACTGAGCGCTGTGAGGAAGTTGGTTGTCATAGTACAATTTCAACTGGCTCCCATTCACCAAACCTTCCTTCCATTCCCTGTTCAAAGTCTTCAACTACACAACTCCTCCTTTTGTAACATAGGAAACCTCATATGGCCCAATCCAATGTGTCCTGAACTTCCCTAGATGCTTCATGAACTTGTTGTCTTATACCAATACCAAGTCTCCTTGATTAAATGCTTTCTTTTTTATATGTCTGTCATGGTAGGCCTTTTCTCGTTCCTTCTGTACCTACTGATGAAATCCCGCAATAAAATTGTCTTCCCCTAGTTCCACCAACTACGCGAGCCTATTTTGAACAATGCCAATGTCATCCATATCTGTGAATGATGCAATTCTTAGACTAGGAACCAAATATTCCATAAGGACTACTGCTTCTAGACCATAAACAAACTTAAAGGAAGTCTGCATTCTCAGCTTCTTGCAAGTAGTTCTATAATCCCATAACACTATCAGTACTCTCAAATCCCAATCATCCTTGTTCACACTGCAAATATATGTCATCACGGTCTCTAAGATCTTATTGAAAGCTTCGACTATCCCATTCGTTGTAGATGGTATGGAGTTCTCTTATGATGGTGAACTTCAAATTCCTAAGTCAAGGCCTTAATAGTCTTATTAATAAAATGTGTGCCTTGATCACTCATAAGGATCTCCGGGAATCCAAATCTAGTTATGATATCATCAAATATGAACCGTGCAGTTGTAGTTGCACTACAGTCCTTAACTTCTCTTTCTTCTTCTCATATGGTCAAATACTTTGTCACAGTGATGATGTATCGAGCTCCTATGCACTTTCCTGGTGGGTTGATAGGTCCCACAAAATAAATTGCCCATTTCTCAAATGCCTGTAAGGTTAGCTGCAGTGCTAAAGTCATCTCATATCTTCTAGAAGGTTTCCCCACTCTTTGGCATACATCGCAGACTTTGTAGTATTCCTTCACATATTTGTGTACAGTGGGCCACCCAAGGCCATCTCTAAGAACCTTATGCACTATTGTTTTTCCTGCATAATGTCATCCTGCGATGCCTCCATGTGATTCTTCCAGAATCAGTGGTCTCTTTGCCTCCATAACACATCTCCTCAAGATCTCATCAGGTCCCATCTTATATAGTTGTCTAGCTATAAGTGAAAAATCTTCAGCACGAACTACCAGTTGTTTCTTCTGAATGACTGTATATTCTCGAGGTTCCATTCTTATTGAAAGGAACTAAACTATCTTGACAAAGTGATCATCAAATTTTTCTAATGGCTAACAACTATGCATCTGGTAGTGTATCCTCCAAATTGGTAGGTTCCTCTCCATGTTCTAAATTGGATAAGTGGTCAGGTCCCTTATTCATTCTCCCTATCTTGACCACAATATCATAATCATATTCCTGGAATAACAGTAGCCATCCACATATTCTTCCCCCCAACAGTGGCTTGTTGACTAGGTATTTCAATGCAGAGTGATCAGTGAACATCTTAAAATGTTCTCCCAACAAGTAGTGTCGAAACTTCTGCAGTGCGTACACCATGGTTGACCCTTCTCTTTCAGGGGTAGTGTAATTTATCTTAGTTGTAGAGAGCGTCCTGTTAGCAAAGGATAATGTATGGTCAATATCTCCTACTCTTGGTTGTGCTAACACATCTCCTAATGCAATAGATGAAGCATTGACATGCACATGGAATTCCTTGCTCCAATCTGGGAAAACCAGAATAGGCACAGTAACCATTTCATGTTTGAGTGTGTCTAAGCTCTGCTGACATTCCTTTGACCATTGAAACTGACAATCTTTCTTTAAAATATTTTCCATGGGTGTTGTTATATGTGCATAGCCCTTGATGAACTTCTTGTAGTATCCAATATGTCCCAGCGCAGTGCGCAGTTGTCTAATCGAAGTAGGAGGAGGTAGATCATGGCAATCTTGGTAGGATCTACCAACAATCCCTGCTTACATACAATATGGCCTAGCATCACTCCAAAGGGTGAAAAGAAGATACACTTCTTCAGGTTCAGGGAAATCTGACATTGCCTGCACTTATCCAACATTAGTCTTAAACATTCAATATGATTTTGCAATAAGATAAAAACAGTCCAATCATCAAAATATGCTTCCAAAAATTTATGTAAAAAATCCTTGAATGCTTCTACCACCACCCTAGAAAAGATGGTTGGTGCATTCTTCAATCCGAAAGGCATCACTGTGTACTGGAAAGAACCCCATTCTATTGCAAATGTGGTCTTATGGAGATCTTCCATAGCAATATTGATCTAGTGATAACCTGAAAATCCATCTGTGAAGGATTAAACTTCATGTCCTCCTACATTATCTAACACTTCATTAGTAAACGGTGTAGTGAATGGATCATGTAAACATGCATCATTCAACTTTCTCAAGTCTACACAGATTCTAATCTCTGCTATCTTCTTATCTTGGACCACCATAGGGATAATCCATTCTGACTATTCAACAGGTTCTATGATTCCTGCTTCCAACATTCTATCTAATTCAATCTTGACTTTCTTCTTATACTTGGGATTCAAACTGTAGGGTCGCTGCTTGACTTGCCTTGCATCTAGTTTTAAGGGGATCTTCATTTCTCCCATGGGACCTTTAATTCCCTTCATGTCGGTGAACTTGGTTGGAAACAAGTCCTGATATTCATGCAGTAATTCTATGATCTTGTCAATGGTGGCATCATCCTAATAATCTCCCACGTTTGTAAGCTTAGGTGCTTTCTCTATTCCAATATTAACTTTCTTGATTTTGATTGGTTGTCCAATGAAAGTTAGTTCGACTCCTGGTCCTTTTATGTTTCTTTGTTCTTTTGTTTCTACAATGCTCACATTCCTAGGATCATCATCCTCGTCAGCATTGATATTGTAACAACCTTGTAGTTTCTGAAGAGGTGTAGTCCATTCATCCTATTCTTGCTCACCAGGGAGGTTAGGTGCCTCCTCAAAGACTTTCTGTCTCACAACTTGTAAAGCTTGATCTACTATGGGGTACTGACTTTCAAATAAGAATGTAGCTACAAAGTTCTGAATCATACCATACCAATCTATAGTGGTGAGGTGCAGTTCTCCTTGTAGATACCAATTAATAGGTGTTGTGTCCAAAGTATTAATGAATTTATGCACCCACTATTCTTGATGAATTTTTCTCCATGCCTCCTCGCAATTTCGCACATGGTCCTTCGGACAACTCTGACCAGTGCATCGAAATTCACATCCTTCAATTTGGTTTGAAAAGTGCACTGTCATCAAAGTGCGACATTGCACCTAGTTTGCGATGTTCTGATTATGTGTTCCCCACCATATTGTTGGCATTGATTTTAAGGCTTCGTCCAGTGCCAACAATCTCTGTTGTATTGGTACAATTTCTTCAAACTCAAATAAGAAAGTTTCTAAGTGATTTAAACCATCAAATGTGGGCAGATTACTTACTTCTGTGCCAATCTAGTGAACTTCTTTGGTCAATCTAGCACACCTCCACCCAGAAAATTCATACATTTTGTTCTGCCAGTTCTCCAATGCTTCTTTTGAATCTGAGGAGCATGCATTGTCACTTTTCCATCTTAAATTCCCATCTGTTGTAGGATTAAGGTAATCTTGTTGTCTTGCTATCAATTTATATATGTTCTCCAGCTCATATGGGCAGTCTTCTTCGCTAATGGGTTTTGTGTATCTGTGACCTTCATCAGGATCCAGAAGTGCAATGACCCTAAGGCCATCACCTTCAAATGTCATTCTTCTTTTCTTTAATCAACAACAATGGAATTGTTGAAAGCCCAATAAATTCCTAACAATGTAGGATAAGGACAACTATTGTCAACTATCTCAATCACCTCGAAGTCCACAAATGTCCTTACCTCATCGATGTCCATAGGGACATGCTCCAGTCTCCCAAAGGGGCTTACTACTTGTTGATTAACCATCCTAAGCCTGATAGGGGAGTAAATCAACTTAGGTTTTCCCATTAGTGCCCAGGTCTTATTCGTCATAACATTGACTTATAACCCTAAGTCAAGGACCACATAATCTATGTCATAATCCCCAATATGAGCATTAAGGTGTAGTTCCTTATTCGTCCTTCTCTTTCTAGATACTTGATGTACTGCCTTGTTCAGTAGAGGGTCTACCCTTCCTATTTCATACTTCCTGATCAAATTTTGTAGTTCTTGTACAACTCTTTCATCCTTAATCAAATTAATGCAAGTACATAAGAATTCCATAAGATTTCTTACCTCTTTTCCTCCTCCAAGCGCAGCTGACTGATCAAATGCCAGAGGCATTCCACATTCTCTCACTTCTAGTTCTGTCTTTGATGAAGAAGCTTGATCTCTTCCAAACTCTCTTCTTGCCTCTTCAAATGTCTACTTTTCTTTCTTTGGATCAAACATTTGTGTCTGATCTGCAACTCTTTTGACCCTTGATTCTTTTGTAGTCTTTCCTGGGGTAACTCTGTCTTCTCCTGTAACAACGCCTCCTCTAGTGATAAAAAAGACTCTGGGATACTCTCCATGAGGTTCTTCTGAGATTAGTTGTACTTTTTGGTCTCCTCTTCGTCTCTCCTAAAGTTTGGCTAACATCATGGGACAATCTTCAATAACATGTTCAAATGAGTTGCAGTAGATGTAAGTGGTACAAGGGTTCTGGTAGTCCCTTGCCAAGTGTCCTGGTTGTGCACAGTTATAACAAATGATCTAACCTTGACCTTGACCCATGCCTCCTCCTCATCCTCTTTCTATGAATCCACCACGAGGGTTGAAGTTTCCTCTTCCTGGAGAGTTAAACTGGATAGCATTTCCTTCCTATTGAATCTCTCCTTGAATCCTATATGTATCTCTTGACCTTTCATGCAGGAGATCATAATCCCTACAATCCTTCTCATCATGCCCCACAGATTTATAGAATGTGCAGTAAAAATTGGTAGGTTTCTGGACATATTTTTGCATGTAATAGAATTCCCCAGAGCGATGTCTATTTCTACATACCTCGCACCAGGGTAGAGTAACCTGCTTAAAAGGGATCAGAGCTCCAGAGGCCAAGTATTCATGGAATAGGTCACAGTGATCCTTGTCATGGACCTCTGACTTGCATCTAATACACCAAATGTCTTCTCTTTTATATTTTCCCTTGTATTTCTTCATATCTTCGTCTTACAGAGATAAGCTAGTTAGCTGAATCAAAATTTGACTCATAGCTGAGTTGGATTCTCCCATAGGGTCTGATTCTAGTTTCATGGTGATCTCTAGTGCCTCAACCTGCGAAGCAACCTTCTATTGCATCAGAGGAACTCTGATGTGTGGTAAGAGGGCAGTAATGAACCATTCCTTTTTCTACTCGTCGGGGATCTGAAAACGCAAACGGCCTGTCAAGGTCTTAAAGCTTTGATCAAACTCCCAAACAGGTTCAACTACTCTCTGCTTGATTTCTTTCAGTTCTCTAATGCACTGTGACTCCGACTTTGGTTTCTTGAATTCTTCACTCAATGCAGTATTGATATCGTTCAGTGTTTTAGGCTGTGTAACTCCTTTAACAAACTTCATGTAATAGCTCAGTGCGCGGTCTCTCAAGGTAGTACTAAACTAATCTCTCTTAACAGCTTCATCAATGACTTGCTTAATACTCCATATAGCTTCGCATAAAAACTAGTATTGATTAGGATCTTCAGATCCATCTCCTCTAAAGATAGGTAGCCTCATTTCATCTTCCATATATCTTCCTTGGTTTCTTGACTGAGTATGTACTAAACTGTTGGTAATAGTTCTCTGAGTGCTCTAGTAACTCTGACTACTCTGGTTACTTAATGTTGCTAAAACAACAAGATGAGTAATAGTATGTACTTTGACAGTCGACGTAGTTCCTAAAGTCTCTGATTCTTCTCGGTGAGGTTCTTCATTCTTCTCTTCCTCTGCCCCAGTGGACCCTGACTGTTCCTCGTTCAATAAATATTCTTATTCTCCACTGTAGAACCCTTCATCCTATGCCAGTGGTTCATGGCTTTTCTCAAACAGGTTTACCAGAGGGACCTCTCTGAAGTTTCTCCCATTGCACGTATGTCCAACCTCTTTGTCACTGTCATTGTCTGAGTTATTTAACATTAGTTTTAAATACGACCGATTAATGTATCTTCAAGATGTTCTTCTCATGCAATAGCATCTTGATCTTCAGCTTCAAAAAGTGTAAAAATTTTCCTCTAGGTCCCTTAAAGAAATATCTCTCTGCTTGGATATATGACTCAACCCTATCAATAGAAAACTCAGTGATGTACCCTCCAGTAGTACTATCGAACCAATGATCTACTGCTCTTGACATGACATTATCAACTCTCTTGACCTTCTTGATTAGCGCCAATGTCCAAACCACAGGTGGTCTAGATCTGATCTCAAACTGGGTATCTGCTAATCTGGCTAACCACTCATATAGTTCTTTATGAATTCCTCCAAAGAAAATCTTGTGTATATTAATAAAGATATACCTTCCCAACCAATCCTCTATACTAGGATTAGGGTTCTTGTTCTGGGCTTTGGCGAAGTCTCTTTCTTGTTCTTCTATCCACTTTTGAATCTCTGTCTTCGATGGAAACCATCTTGACATTCCCTCAAGAAGATCTCGGTCCCAGCAATGGAACCATTTGTTGGCATAGGGTAAGACCCATGGTTCAAATCTAAAAGTGCACCAACAGCCCTAAATATTGGCCCTTTTGGCAACACCTACGAAGCAGATGCAGTCTCACCTGAAGTAGCAATAGGAGGTTGCAGGACACAGGTGTCTACAACCAGAAGGAATGCAAAGTGGATCCAGAACAATAACAGACAATAGCTATATATTATTTACCAACTTAAACCTACTTCACATAGTTGTATCTTGGATCTATCTCAATAATGAAATAAAAGACTAACAGGAAGAAAAGAACACAACATCAACCACAGAAGACAACAAGATATACGTCGTTCACCCTCTCCCTAGGGATACATCCATAAAACTACATTTCTTGATATATTATGTGAAAACATATAGTTATATCTGTGCACTTAGCTTGCAAATCTCTCTTTCTTTCTCTCTTCTCTATCTCCCCTCCCTGTGCACTTAGCTTGCAAATCTCTCTTTCTTTCTCTCTTCTCTATCTCCCCTCCCTGTGCACCTAGCTGCAGGGTTGATCTTTTCACCCAGCTAAAGATCTTACAATACAATAATTCTCTCACACACAACACTTGTTCCTCGCACAACAGTAATCACTCAACAACACAATAGTGATGAACCCAGAATGAACAATGATCAACCTCCAACAACAACGAACCCCTCTTCTCTCATCTAGGTCCTTATTTATATATTACAATGACTCTTAGACAACCTTAGGCCAAAACCTAGGTGTCAAAACCCTAAATACCCAAACCTAGGTGTCTAAAACCCTAGGTCAACTTGACCCACATTTTCAAGGCTTCGCCATCCTGTCTTTCCTTATTTCCTACAAGGTGCTCCAAAGCATCCGTTGGTGGATTTTTCCTCTTGTTTAGTTTTCTACGATCCATCTTCCTTTCTTATCTATCTTCCTCAATCTTCTAGTTCAACGGATTTCTTTCTCTTACTTCACTCCTTCTTTTCTTCTTCTTTGACCACTTTGACCCATTCTCAGTCACTATGCCTTCCGCACAGTTTGAACTTCGTCTTTTCTCTTCCTTTTTATTCACTTTCTTCCTTAATCCGTAACCAAGGGCCAATAGCTGGAGATGCAATACTGGGTCACAAGGGAATAAATTGATCGGATAATCAAATAATGGAGAGCACAATGGAAGATACCAGTAGCAAAACCAACAAATCCAATTGCAACACAATCCACCGATACCAAGGGGTAGGCTGAAGCAGGTCCCTCAGAAAAAACAAGCGGTCTAGCTAATAACACCAGGAAGGCTACAGTGCTAAATCAAGTGTCAGGAAGTAGGGCAGTGCCAAAAATACCAAGGAGGAAAGCAACAATGACTAGGACAAACAGTCAGCAGGATGCTAGAAAGGGGGACACATAACAAGCTATTGAGGAAAGGGTACAAGTTACAATGAGTAGGGCGCAACCCTCACAAAAAAAAAAAAAAACGCACAGGTAGAAGAGATGTGCAAAAAGAGGAAGTATACCATGGAATACCCAGTAATCACCTTGACAGAGGATGATTTTGAGTTCATTGCGAACAAGGTTCAAGATAGGGGGGAAGAGGTGGTCCATGTTGTAGAGGCACAAATATAAGAGATCGTGGCCAAACTCATAGAAGTCCATGAAACTACAACAATAATAGAGTCATGCATTCTCACAGGCCACAATGAAGCAACATGAAAAGATACAGCAAAACCCTGCGCAGAAATAAGGAGAGGAGATAGTTCAACTAGTATTAGTATTTCAAGGCAGGGACACATTCAACTTCACACGAAAAATGGTCAGAATGGATCATGAGACTACGCAGAAACCCATGGGGGTAAATTGACCATTTTGAGGTAGTCATGGCACAGATACCCACCAAGGAATTATATGGATTCTAGGTTATTATAATGCAAGAATTACAATCAAAAAATCGTCTAGATGCCACTAACTTGGAGGTGGGTATGGGAGTTGCCAAAATTTTACAAATCACCTGTGACCAATTGACCTCAGAGAAAGAGGAGGAGAAATAATGAAATGAAAATATAGAGCAGGGGCTAACAATGGTATAAGACCGTATCCCAAATAGCACACAAGTACCAAAGAGGAGTGAAAAAGAAAAGATAAAAATCATTTCACAGACGATTGAGATATATAGGCAGGAAATAAAGGAGCTAAAAGAAAAAATTAATCCAATGACTCCTCCTAAGGTTCGAGAATAGAGAGAACAACAATTCATACTCTAGATAGCATAGATGGAAAAAGAAGCAAGGGAAGTTCAAGAGTTGTTGAACAAAACTGTGTATATTTGGACCATCTTGGAAGAGGATGAAAAGGACCAACAGTTGGACCAACAAGAGGAGAAAATCATAGATGACATACATAAGTTAAAGAAACGGTAGAAAACCATGAGTATTACAGAGCACTTGAAGGGCATCCAGTAAATGAAGACTCTATAGACAGAGTTAAAGACATCGTAGACTAATAAGCAAGAAATACAAGCCCAATTGGAGCCCCTCCAAGAACAAGCAACACAACTGATTGCGCAACTGGAGGAAGAGAAGATGAGCATATCATAGGAACATTCAGAAAGATAAAAAATACTACATGAATAGATAACAGTGAAAATTGTTGAGGTGCTAATATAAGAAGTTGCGCAGGTGAAGGAAAAAGGAAAGGAACTAGTAGAGAAGTTTCATAGTTTGGAAAAGGTTCTACAGGGAGTACACACCACCTGAGTGGCTCGGGATGAGTCGCATGTTAGTGTTGGGGGCCTGTTGGGCATAGGCCTATTTTGAGAAGGAATTCTATTTTGGGCACACGATTATTTTTGGGAGAAAGATATGTTTTTGGAAAGACCTATTTTTGGAAAGAAAGACCTAATTTTGGAGCATGTGCAATAGGTGGCAAGAAAGTAACATGCAAAAAAAGAAGGAAAAGAAGCATGCAAGAGGAAAAGAAACATGGCATGCAGGAAGAAAATACTAACTCTGATAGGGTTAGGTTTTTTGACAAATATTGTAACGACTATAAGCCAATAAAGTAGTATAAATAAGGACCTATGAGGTTTAGGTGAGGGGGATGTCAGTTAAGGATTTAGAGTTAATGGTTGGAAAGCTAATGATTGTACTAAGTCTTGTAGAAGAGTCAAATAAGTTAGTCTTTGAGGGTTAGTTCACAGGATGAGGAGCTTGGTGTGATCTAGTCAGCCTCACAGAGGGTTCTTACCCTCATTTTGATTGTATTATTGAAGATGCAATGCACGTAGCGCAATATTTTGTAGTAGAATAAATAAAAGAGAAGAGAAGCTAGATATTTGTGGATGTAGCCCCAAGAGGGGGTGAGCCACGGTAAACCTCGTGTTATATGTGATTGTTAGTGAATGATTTACTTTATGTTGACCATTATCTTAAGAATGAATGGTTAAAGTAGCTATATCAACATGCATGCATAGGTTTAAAGATGTATAAATCATAGAAGTAGATGAATGATTAAAAAATATAATGTGTAAGGAAGAAAGAACCTTATTGTTAAGAGGAAAATCACTCTATGGCATGGGGTAAACCACAATAGGTAAAAATGACTGTAGAAATCGACTCTAATCCCAAGTATGATATATAATTGAAAATCCCAACAAGACAAGATAAAGAACCTACCTCGTCTGGATTTCCGATGAAGACCATCGCTGAGCACACAACCCAAACCAATACACCTGCAACTTGTCCTCAACTGATCCGAAAAGATCTTTTAAATGACAATGGTTGAGTTATTAAAGAATGAGTTATTTTACCATTTAGGAACTTAATGAAAGAGAAAGAATTATAGAGGAAACATAGCAGCCATTAAGAAATATACAGATATGACAATAAGAATGAATAACATCAAACCATAAACACCAAAGTGATAACAGAGTTCGACAATCTCGCCTACGTCTCTGGGCCTTCGTCTCAGTGGGTGAGGCTTTCTTATTTCTGTTTGAATATTTAAATGTACATCATAAAAGTTCCAATGGATTACAACAATGATCTAGTTGTGTTCTTCAAGATCTAAGAACCCATCAAAACTGATGGCATTGAAAATGGATGAACGAAGCTCCCAGAAATGGCCCACAAAGGTGCACTCCTCAATAGCTTCCCTGCATTAAAAAGGCTTTGCCTCAACAATTCATCAACATTTTTTCTGATATGAACTTCCCTCATGGATTCAAGTGCCCCTAGTTTATATAGCCCTGAATTTGGTAACAAACTCCCAACTTCTCCCAAATATCGTGCCTCAAAAAAGGCCCAAGATCCTCCAAAAATGGACGAAGTCTCCCAAATATGGCTAATAATCCATTAAAAATCATTAACATAATGTTTAAAACCCACTTTGGCACATATTAAGGTCACATCCCCCTTGCTCTGCACTCCTAGTCATTTGGGGCACCTCCAAGTGGCCTCGGGCTAGTGCTTTGGTCCTAGCCCCCCCCACCCCCCAATCTTGGCCCTAGTCACATGCTACAAAGGCCATATGGCCATGGTTTCTATTCTCCACGCGCACTCACAGGTAGTTTGGCCCCTGACGGTGTATCCCATGGTTACGCCACTAGTTGACGGGATATCCCGACCGACCAGGGCTAACCCTTAACCTCCGCGTCAACACATAACACAACAGGAATATGGTAATGTTCCATGCCTCGAGGGTTGGGCCAAACTCCATACATAAATCACACCAAACATTTAACTGGAGGTCTGGTCATATACAATGGTTGTATGAAGTGCGTCGGGGGCTGGGGCCTAGCCCCAACCCTTACTCCACCCAACAGTCAACAAACGTCACTTTAAATATATGTTTTATATGATAGTAATCAAGGAAAACCACGGGGGGACTGGCTAGCCCAGCCCTGCCAAGTCGTTTCCACCCAGACCATAGGTCACAGGTTTGATTCTTGTTGAACCCCAAAATTTTCCAAACATTGTGACCAATAGAGGGGTGCCATGTGGTAGCCCAGGAATGGGCCACGTTGCACCATCACATTCGCCAATAATGACCACGTGTCAGAGTGTGATTCAACCACTTCCAACCCAGTCAACATGCCACATATCTTCCCTATCAGCATCCACCGTACCTTCCATGTCATCCAACTGCCATGTGTCATATGATTGTACGGCCTTGCCACGTCAACTCGTGCCATGTGTCACCCTTACAGTGGTTCCATGTGTCACACTCTGACTCATCCACCTATACCTACCTAGTCATCACTACTCACCCTACCACATCAGCTGTACGACCGAATGGAATGTACAGTCAGCTGACATGTCATCACTGTACAAACTGTATGGACTGTACAGTCATCAAATTTTGCATGTTTGGTAAAACAAATAGATCATGATATCTTGGTCATACAACGTCTGTTTGAGCCCATTAGAGTTTCATTGGGTTTGTAATGTCGAGGCCTACATAAACATCCATTTTGAAGATATTCTACGTAATTTTATTTTTAGGCCTTCCTGGACCCCATCTTGGATCCTGGATCCATTTTGGATCATCAACAACCAAGATATACAAGCATATGGTGATAATATATAAAGTTATCACATCAAATAGCATAATCCATAAATATTCATAACAAATATGCCCATGGAATAATAATTCAAATATTTGCAAGACTTTAATTGGACGGTGTTATCAACAGTAATTTGTTTGTGAGAAATCAAGGTTTCTCAACTTAGCGAGGTGATAAACCAGTTTGGAAGCCCGACAAACTAGATACGTGGATAAATATGGTAGGAGGAAACTAAATCTGGTGGGGCGCTAAGGTGATGGGGCATGATACATCGCATATCGTGAACTCCCTAGATCGAAGATCAAGGATGATTTCAAGGCGAGGAGTTTCACGGGGGATAATTCCCGAAAGCGGGCCAAAAAATAAACCATGGTTTTCGGTCGGGACCACGTGGTGCCACTGGGTGAATTTTTGGGTGAGAAGTGGGTTACCCCAAACCACTTCCTTGCACCCCCGAAATTGGAAAACTATATAAAGGGCATTTGTTGTTTATTTTATTATTTTTCAAAATATTGGAACGTTTGAAAGTTGGTGCAACCACCCCCATTCAAATGCCGCTCAACAATATTCCAAGTTCACACCATTTCCACTCATTTCCAGGTATTTCTCATCACCGTTATGTACCCTATCATAACTTCAGTGACAGACCAAGACCTTGTGTCAAATGAAGAAGCCCTAATTGACCGAGATTCATACATTTTCGACACGGAAATAACCATTTCACCCATCTTTGTGTCCAGAAGAAATATGTCTGATAATGTAAGAAAGTATATACCATTCTTTGAAGAAGTCCAGGCCACCATACTCCCTTATGCTATGGAAGTTTCTTTCCCTTTTCTCAAATTCATAGGTTGGTGCACGGAGTAGTATTTACAGGAAGAGAAAGTCGTCATAAACAAACAGGGGTCCAAGGTCATGTGTAGGGTAAAGAGTTTATCAATTCATGATGCCCTTGATATACCCGAGTCTTTCTCCACTGTGTCTGAACCTTTCAATGAAGAAAATTTAATTAGGGTATACAAAGAGTGTCCATCATAAGTCAGAGATATGTTTTTACATACCATTGTCAAACCATAATATCTTTTAGAAGGTCTATCTTTGCCAATGAATGTGAGTATAATGGTCATTGAGGTCCAATGGGTTTGTTCCTTGTTGAGTCATATTTTAGGTCTAGATAATGAAAAACATATGGTTGAGGTCATGTTGTTTTCCTGTTGACATTTTTTCATTCAGAGTCTGGTCTGTCAGTCCATATCATTTTTGATCAATTCATAGCTGATAATATCCATAAACAACTAGTGAATTTTTGATTTCTAAGACATTTCAAATATTATACCCATTTGCTGAAGATTTTCTTGGAAACAAATAAGAGAGAATTTCCTGAAGTAGAATTCATATCAACTGAATGTAAGAGGATTACATTACTAGTCTTCATCAACAAATTCATGTCCATGGTTTATAGTTTGATTTTCAACACCAACTTACCTAGAGTGTTGGATGACATGAGGAGAAATTTGCAGCCAAATCTAGAAAATAGAGTGGGGGACTGGGTACTATTCATGCATTCAATAGTAATTTGGGTTTATGGTTGTCATGAATTCCCTTACCTGTTGCCTATTTTTCTGACTCCCGGAGTCTTTTTCCTTGAATTTAGTAGGCAAAGAATCATATATGAGAGAAATAATTTCTTGAAATTGCACAAATCCTCCAACCACAAATCATTGGACCATTCATTGTCGAAACTAGATCATGCTTATCTCGGAATCAAGCAAAGATCAAAGAGTTTGGTTTTTCACAGCTACAGGGAAGAAGATATCATCCACATCAAATCATATCCAAGAGAATACTGATGAAAAAACAAACCCCTTATGAGCATGAACATGTTGAGGGTTTTGACAAGTTGGAAAATATAGAAGTTTGTACTGATATGGAAACAATCTTGCAACCAACTCAAACACAGCAAGTGGAGGCAACCCTGCAACAGATTCAAACAAAACAAGCTCCTTAGAAACTGATATTCAAAGTCCCCATGGTAAGTGTTTACAGAAAGAGAAGCAATTCATAGGCCATGGGCACCAGTGATCAGGAGACTGCCCCTAAGAAGATGAAGATTACACAATCCCCACAGATAGTGGATTTATAAGAGGAAGAGCTTAAATAACAAGTGAATATGGATATGGTGGAGAGTGGTACTAGCACTGTAGAGGTTGAAAAGGGAAGAAAGCTCCAAAGTTAATGCATATCAAGAACCTTTAGCAACAAAAAACACATATTTGATAAGACATCCGGGGCAGCTTATCAATCTAAAGAAGATTTGGAAAAACAATATGTTGAGAAAGGAAACATGGTTATGGGTGAGATGAGGGAGTTAGTCCCTAAAGTGGAAAATATTTCTCAACACAAGTCTTCTCTATTCACAGTAAGGGATATTGAGAAGAGGACCTTTAATATAGCAGTTGCATGTGAAGACAAAGTATCTGAGATCAAGATTGTAGAATTCTTGCAGAAACCCCGATAGATCTAGAATTCTAGTTAAATTGAACACATACAATTTGTTGATATTCAAGAGATGAGAGAATTTTTTTGCTCCATAAATCAGAGAATTATATTAATCAAAAATGAATATACATGAGCAACCAACCTCAAAAAGAAGAGAGGAGGTGAATATATAGAATTTCCAACATAGAAATTATAGTCAAAAAAAGCTAAAAAAAGCTAAAATAGGTGTCATAGGCTAAGGGAGACCACATAGTTCGACCTAGATCACTAAAGACACATGTAAAACACTCATTAATTCCCACAAGAGTCAAGTGGTGTGCATTAGCTCACTTAATCTCACTTAACTAACAAGAGAAGCAGTTCCAACTCACTTAACTGACCCGAAATAACAGTTACTAATAATAGTAAAGGCAAAAATCATTAAATAAGGAATAAATCTCTCACTCAAAGATGAGGTGCGCATTCCCCAATAATGGATGAGTTTTTTCATGGGGGATTTGGAATAAATCAAGAATAAATCAAGAAAATCAAGAAAATCAAGAACCAGGAGTTGAGTCTTGATCTAAAAATAGCAGTTTTCCCTAAAATCTAGGGATGAGGCACCCTTCTTCTCTATGTGGCCAAATTAGGTGAAATAAAGTGTGATGGAATGTATTAACCAATATCTAGGAGTATAAACAAGGTATAAAATAATTTAAGTTAGGGTTATGCTCCAACACCCCCCCTTAAGCCTAACTGTAATGACAAAAAAATTGAGTACCGACAACTTGGCCATTTTAGGTACTCATTACATAA
>ML778828.1:335933-346346 GCA_009831015.1 Picea engelmannii | reverse complement strand
CCCCCCCCCCCCCCAAAAAAAAAGAGGAAAAAAATGATGACTGCACCTCTATACGCTGCCTCTACTGTAGATAAAGCAATTGTGGATTGCTTCTTGCTAGACCAACATAATGGCCCTGAACCAAAGCTAAAAACATAACCAGAGGTGGACTTGCGGTCTGTACCATCGCCAACCCAATCAGAATATATGTACCCAATCAATGAAAGTGGGCAATCTGCAGTAGTCTTTGTTCGATATATCCATCGACATCGAACAAGATTTATTCCTTTCGGAAGTGGAACCAAGTCCCATGTGTTGTTGTCCATAAGAGAAGAGTACTCTTCATCCATGGAAGCCTCCCAAAGTGGGTTTCTAGCAGCCTCAGAGTGTGACTATGGATCTGAACCAAGTTTCATATAGCAATGTATGGGAATCAATGGTTCCGTGGCAGCCAGGGCTTGAGGAGCCCCAAAAAACTGTGATATAGTCCTTCTTGTATCCGTTGGATCACCGACTAGTTCACCTACATCTTGCAGGGTTTTCTATGCCCAAGTTGGCAACTGAGTTGGAGCAGCCATGAACTGATCCTAATCCTCTATATTATACCAAAAAGGCTGCTCTGATGGCTTCTTTGAAGTGCTCAAATAATTTTCTGACTCCTCCTCATCGGTGACAACAAGCGGTTCCTCAACAGGGTCTTCTGAAAAGTCATGCAGTGATTCTTCTTCAAACTTCACTCTTCGAGCTAGAATGAAATTTTTAGTGTGAGAGTCTAGAAATTTATATCCTTTTACACCTTTAGGATATCCAACAAATATGCATTCAACACTTTGAGGCTCCAAATCCTTCCTCTTAACTGTCAGAATGTGAGCCCATGCTTGTGAACCAAAAATGTGAAAGTGCGACATTTTCGGTTTCTTACCGGTCCAACATTCAAAAGGAGTGGTTCCTTTGAGTGATTTGTGAGGAACTCAGTTCTGAATGTATTTTTCACAATTAATAGCTTCAGCCCATAGCTTGGGAGCTAATTATTTCGACTGTAGCATACAATTGGCCATCTCTTTTAAGGACCAGTTTTTCCTCTCCACAACACTGTTCTGTTGTGGTGTATATGGCATTGTGTGTTGTAGTTGTATACCTGCATCAATACAAAGTTGCTACACATATTTGTTGATATAATCCCCCCCATTATCAGTACAGAGTATCTTAATTTTACACCCAAACTCATTCTCAACAAGTTCTTTAAATTCTATAAGGCATTCAAATACTTACGATTTTAATTTCAGAAAAAATACCCAAGTAAAGCGAGAGAAATCATCTATGAAGGTGAGTACATATCGAGCCTTACTAATTGAAGGCTGTGGGAATGGGCCCATGATGTCACTGTGAATCATCCCAAGAGGTGAAGAAGCTCTTTGTGCCTTCCCTTTGTCAAACTTTTGCTCTAGATGCTTGCCAAGAATGCATCCTTGACATACACCGCTTGTGAATTTAATAGTTGGCAATCCTTCTACCATGTTTTCCTCGCTGAGTTGATGAAAGTACTTATAGTTTAAATGGGAAAATATTTCATGCCATAACCTTCTGATATCATTAGATTGTGACAGAAATACAGTGCTAATATATTTAGGAACAAAGTGGGAGAAGAAATACAAACGAGAACCGTGATCTGCAATTCCATGTGCAAGTTGTGAGCCTGTGGAA
Organism: Picea engelmannii; assembly: GCA_009831015.1. NCBI lineage: Eukaryota > Viridiplantae > Streptophyta > Pinopsida > Pinales > Pinaceae > Picea > Picea engelmannii. The sequence continues at coordinate 344,663 of ML778828.1, read as the reverse complement.
ATGTCGGTAATCACTGCGGAGTCCGAAGTGAACTCCACCTTCCGTACAGATATGGAATGAGTGATATGATATATCGAGAGAATATTTACATAAAGCACATTTGTGAAGCATCCCCCTTCAAGATCAACAATTCCTTCTCTGCACACATTTGCGGGTGTGGCATCTCCCAAGTAAATTGGGGATCTGGTGCTTTCTTCGATGACGAAAAATTCATTTTTTGATGCAGACATATGGTTCGATGCACATGAATCAAGGATACAAGCTGATGGAGTGGATGTGACAGCCATTAAAGCATGACCATCTCGTGCTCTCCCTCCCGTTCTGTTATCATCTTTCTTCTTTGCATTTTCAGGCAACGTGAGATTGTGCTACTGAAATTGCTTAGCCATCTCATCGATAATCTTCCTCATGGAATTTTCTTCGAGATGAAAAAATTTGGAACATTAGCTGAAAAGTGTTCTTTCCTTATTCTTCTTACCCTTAGGCTCATAAGATTTCTCTGAAGATTGTGTGGATCTCTCCTTCTTCGATTCAGGAAATTTACTCGTTCCTTTTTTCTTGTCTTTCCCACTGCTCTTTGGAGCATCAGTAGCTGCAAGTGCTTGGTTCTTGGAACGCTTGATGGCACCCATTTGGACTAACGTAGCTTGCTCTTGATTCAATGCTACAACGAAATCATTCAATGGAGGCATTTTCCATGTTTCCTAAGTCAATTTAGATGCTTGAAAAGACGATACAAATACGAAATATTCAGGGCCTAATTTCGAGAGAATTGAAAGGATGAGATGATATTCCTCTTTCTTGACTCCACATGAATTAAGTTTAATGAGGAAGGATTTAAACTTGGTGAAGAATTATTTCAAGTTGCTGAAATGAATTGGAATTAGGGATATGAATTCATTCTCCAATTGATGCACTCTCATTGCATCCTGCTTGCCGAATAGTCCTTCCAAAGAATCTCAAAATAATATACCTTATTCAAGTCAGCCTAAGAAGGAATCTATTGCAAAGGATGCTGAGGAGAAAGGAAAGCAGAAGCAAGAACCTCCAAAGAAAACACATGAAACAAGAAAGGAGGCAGTCATCAAAGAGGTAGAGAAAACCCCTTCTTCCTTTAACTTTGAAAGTGAGATGGCCAAAATTAAAATTTATGTTCCAATTAATGAGATGATAAAGAATAGTCAATATAGAAATCATATCATTAATATGCTCAATATGGAAGAAACTTATGATACTATGAACATACAAGATGATCATCATGCCATCTTGTTTGGCCCACGTGTGGAGGAGAGTAGTAATGTTGATGAAATCCACCTTTCTATGTCAGTCTGAAGATTCATGATATGACTCTAGACAATGCTATGTTGGATTAAGGATCATCCCATAACTTGATTCCCAAGGTGGTAATGGACCAATTGGGCTTGGACATTACAAGGCCATACAAATATCTTTTCTCCTTTGATTCGAGGAAGGTGAAGTGCCTAGGAATAATCAAATATCTGGTGGTATCTTTGACTCAAATTCTAGAAAAAATATGGTCATGGAGGTAGTGGTTGTTGATATCCCTCCTAAGTTTGGCATGCTATTATCTAGGTCGTGGGCTGCAAAGTTGAAAGGGACTCTGCAAATGGATATGTCATATGCCACTATCCATGTTTTTGGTCAAGATAGGAGGTTTTACAGGGAAGTATTGCTCAAATACATGGTCAGGATAAAGCCCAGCCAAATAACCACCCCATTTATTCTGTGGAAACTGAGATTGGTTCCTCTATTTTCTTTAATGATTTGAGTTTTGAAGATAAGGTGTCTGACACTGACATGACTGCTAGAGAAAAATATGATCAATAGATTGAGAAAATTTCAGAACAACAAGACAGTGCAAAGAATGAGATGTGGAACATGAGCTTTGATGGGGTTGTCAGCAGAGAAGGAGTAGGAGTTGGTGTGTGGATTAACCCCCCCAGACTGGCCACAAAACTTTGTTCTTATAAGCTTGCTTTTGAGTGCACAAATAATATGGCCGAATATGACTCATTAGTATTGGGATTGAAGACTTTGAAATAAATAGGTGTTAGGAGGATAGTTGTTCATGGATATTCTGAGTTGATCATAAATCAGATCAAGGGAATATATCAAGCAAAGCATCCCAAATTAAGAGCATATAGGAATATAGTGCTTGACCTTATTGAAGAATTTTCATAATATAGTCTCTCAATGATTCCAAGGGGTCAGAATCATATTGTTGATGCTCTAGCTACTTTAGCATCAGTTTTCAAAATTCCAATTTTTCCTAACAAGGGATATGAGATTGAGGTCAATCATAGACCAACAGTGTTTGACAATATTAAGTACTAGAAGGTTTTTGAAGATGTCAAACAAATAGAAACTTTCCTTAATATGGATGGTGAATTTGCAAATCTAAATATTGATGAGGAATATTGTTGTGAATAATCAAATGTAGTTGTGTTTGAAAATGATGGATATTTCAAAAATCAGATTGTTGGAAAGGATATAGTGCAGCTAAAAAATAACATCATTCCCAAAGGCCCAGTCCCATTATAAAAACTCTTTGACAACGATGATGTGGCCAAGAGTCCTAAAATTACTGCAAATGATGGAGATGTTGAAGATTGCAACATAGGGACTCAGTAAGATCCAAAGATTATCAAGTTGTCCAAGAAACTTAGCCCAGAGGTCAAGCAAAGGTATATCAATTTAATGAAATAATTTCCTGATGTTTTTTCCTGGAGTTACGAGGATCTGAAATTTTATGATACCAAGGTGATTCAGCATGTGATTCCAATCAAAGAGGATCATAAAACTCTCAAATAGAAATTAATAAGAATCGATCCTTTGTTGCTTCCCTTGATTGATAAAGAGATAAAGAAGTTTTTTGAAGCCAAGATCATAGTGTCTCTGGGGTTTTCTAAGTGGGTGGAAAATCTAGTACCTGTTATAAATAAGAGTGGAGAGTCAGATTATGTGTAGACTTCAGAAATATGAATAGGGTATCTCTCAAGGGAAATTACCCACTACCTAAGATGGATCACATTCTACAGAAAGTAGTTGGTTCTCAAAAAATGTCAATGTTGGATGGTTTCTCTGGGTACAATCAAATCATGGTACATCCTAATGATCAGGAAAAAACAGTCTTTACAACACCATGGGGAACCTTCATGTATGCCAAGATTCCTTTTGGGCTCATGAATGCAGGGGAAACTTTCCAAAGAGCCATGGATATATATTTTCTGATGAGAAATACAAATGTATTGTTATTTACTTATATGATATCACTATATATTTAGTTTCTGATGAAGAACATATTAAACATCTAAGAAGGGATTTTCAAAAATGTAGGAATTTTGGCATTTCATTGAACCCCAAAAAATCTAATTTTTGCATGGAAGAGGGGAAGTTGTGTGGGCACATTATTTAAAATGAGGGAATAAATATAGACCCCAACAGAGTTGAGGGAATCCTAAAAAATGGCATACCCAGAAGCAAAAAAAAAGTGCAATCTTTACCGGGGAAAGTAAATTTTCTGAGAAGATTCATCCCTAACCTAGTTGAAATCACAAAGAATATCACCAACATGCTCAAGAAAGGAAGTGAGATAAAGCTGACCCCTGAAGCCAGAAAATCCTTTGAATACATTAAAATGGCATTGACCAGGGCCCCAATGCTGGTCAGTCCTAATTTTGAAAAGGAATTTATATTGTTTTATTTTTCCTCATAGCACACCATTGCTGGTGTTTTATTATAGAAGGACGAGCACATAATTTTGAGAGGCCTATAGCATACTATAGCAAGACATTGAGGGATTCCCCATTGAAGTGTGATATCATGGAAAATCAAGCATATGCACTAGTCAAGGCCCTAAAGGAGTTTAGATTTTATATCTTTCATTCTCATACCACTGCCTATGTGCCCAATAGTTCTGTGAAAGACATTTTAACTTAGCTTGATCGTGAGGGAAAAAGGTTCAAGTGGATAGTTGTGTTGTTGGAATATTACCTTGAGATCAAAGCTACAAAGTTGATCAAGGGGAAGGGACTTGCAAAGATGATGGCACAGACAAATTTTGAGCTCTTGGGAATAAATTTCATTGCTAACTTGTCAGCAAATTCAAAAGAAGAAAGGGCCCCTCAGGTATCTCAAAGATTCCTTGAATCCCCATGGTATGTTGATATTATCTATGTGTTGAGAAATTTGCGGGATCCTCCTAAAATGATCAAAACCAAGGCCTAGTTTTTAAAGATAAAAGAAACAAAGTTTTGTATTGTGAATCAATCTTTGTATTGGAAGGATCCAGGAGGAATCTTGTTGAGTTGTTTGTTGGAGGGAGAAGTATAAAATACCATCAAAGAGTTTCATAAGGGTGATTGTGGAGGGAAAGATTATTGGAAAACTACTATGCACAAGATATTGATGGTTGGGTTCTATCAGCCTAGCATTTTTTCTAATGTCTACAAAGAACTTTCAAGCTATCATGAATGCCAATTTTTTTATGGGAAGAGAAAATTGCAACCTTTTCCCTTGAAGCTCATCTCTGTTGAAGCACCATTTAGACATTGAGGCCTTGAATTCATAATGAGAAATTAATCCACAGTCCTCAGCTCAGCACAAGTGGATACTAAAAGCCACAAATTAATTCACCAAGGGGATTCAAGCAGTTCCCACCAGGCAAGCCACAGATGTTGTTATCATTCAGTTTTTGGAGAACAATATTTTGTCCAGGTTTGGGTGTCCAATCAAAATCATTACAGACAATGCAACAACATTTAAGTCCAAGATGATGGAAAAATTTTGCAGTGATTACAATATAACTCTTTTCCATTCCACATCCTATTACCCTCAAGGTAATGGATTGGTTGAGTCATCCAATAAGAGCTTAACTAGAATTATAAAGAAGATGTTGCAAGATAACAAAAAGGATTGGCATAAAAAGCTCATCCATGCACTATGGGCTGACATGATCACTACTAAAGGGTTTATTGCTACTTCACCCTTTCAAATTGTGTATGGCACAGAGGCAATTTTTCCTACTGCATTAGGATTGCCAATGATGAGATTACTACAGGAGAAAGATGTTGAACCAGATTCCACTCAAAGGAGGATAAATGAAATGATCAATGTCCAACAAACAAGAGAGAAAGATTTCAACAACTTTCAAATGCACCAAGACAATATTAAAAAGGATTTTGACAGGAATACTAAGGAAGATGATTTTGAAGTGGGGAATTTGGTGTTGAGATGGGATGTCAAAAATGAAGACAGAGGAAAGCATAGGAAATTTGACCGTCTGTGGCTGGGACCTTAAACAATGGCATACCATGGAAATAATGCTTATATACTACAGGAACACAATGGAGATTTCGTTGGTGGAGGACCTATGAATGGTAGGTTTCTCAAACATTATATCGTTTAAAATAATTTTCACCCTTTCCATTCATTGTATATAATCATTTTTGTTTTTCAGTCGAAGCAATTGAGATCAAATCAACATAAATTGAAGCCCGAAGTGAAGGCCCTAAGTTATGCTAAGTATGATTTGAGTTTTGTGAATAAGATGTTGATCGATTTAATTGCAGGAGTAAAATAAATCTGAATCGGTAGGAACTTGGTTTGTCGTTCTTTTCTACCTCGTTCGGAGGATAGCATCCCCAGTTGGAGTCGATGTTATCACTAGTAAACATATTGTGAGAAATCAAGGTTTCTCGACTTAGAGAGGTGCTAAACCAGTTTGGAAGCCCGACAAACTAGAGATGGGGATAAATATGGCAGGAGGAAGCTAATTTTGGCAGGGCACTAAGGTGATGGAGCCTGATACATCATAGATCGTGAACTCCCAAGATCGACGGTTGAGGATCATTTCAGGGGGAGGAGTTGTGTGGGGGATAATTCCCAAAAGTGGGACAAAAACTAAACCATGGTTTTTGGTTGGGACCATGTGGTGCCACTGGGTGCATTTCAGGGTGAGAAGAGGGTTACACCAAACCACTTCCTCACGCCCCCGAAATAGGAAAAGTATATAAAGGGAATTTGTTGTTTATTTTATTATTTTTCAAAATACTGGAACGTTTAAAAGTTGGCGCGACCACCCCCATGCAACTGCAACTCAACAGTACGCCAAGTTCATGCCATTTCTTCTCATTTCCAAGTATTTCTCATCACTTCCATGGACCCTATCATAACTTCAGTGATAGAGAAAGACCCTATGTCAAATGAAGATGCCCTAATTGACCACGATTCAGACGTTTTCGACACAGAAATCACCATTTCACCCATCTCTGTGTCCAGAAGAAATATGTTCGATAATGTAGGAAAGCATATACCATTCCTTGAAGTAGTCTAGGCCACCATAGTCCCTTATGCTGTGGAAGTCATTTTCCCTTTTTCCTAATTCATAGGTTGGTGCATGAAGCAGTATTCATAAGAAGAGAAATTTGTCCTAAACAAGCAGAGGTCTGAGGTCATGTGTAGGGTAGAGAGTCTATCAATTTGTGATACCCTCAATATACCAGAGTTTTTCTCCATTGTGTCTGAACCTTTCAATGAGTAAAAGTTAATTAGGGTATATAGAAATTGTCCATCAGAATTCAGAGATCTATTTTTATATACCATTTTCAAACCGGAATATCTTTCAGAGAGTATGTCTTTGCCAATGAATGTGAGCATAATTGTCATTGAGGTCCAACGGGATGTTCCTTGTTGAGTCAGATTTTAGGTCTAGATAATGACAAACATGTGGTCAAGGTCATGTTGGGTTTCATGTTGACATTTTTTTAGTTAGAGTTTGGTATGACAGTCTATATCAATTTTGATCAATTCATAGTTGATAATATCCATAAAGAGCTAGTGAATTTTTGCTCTCTAATACATGTCAGATATTATACCCATTTGCTGAAGATTTTCTTAGAAACAAATAAGAGAGAATTTCCTGAAGTGGCATTCATATCAACTGAATGTAAGAGGATACATTGTGCATATTCATCAGCAAAGTCATGTCCAAGATTTACAGTTTGATTTTCAACACGAACTTACCTAGAGTGTTGGAAGACATGAGGACCTATCTTCAGCCAAATCCAAAAAATAGAGTGGGGGACTGCGTACTAGTCATGCATTCAACATTAATATGGGTTTATGGTTGTCATGAATCCCCTTACCTGTTGCCTATTTTTCTGACCCCCAAATTCTTTTCCCTTGAATTCACCAGGCAAAGAATCATATCTAAGACAGAGCATTTCCTGAAATTGCACAAAGCCTCCAACCTTAAATTCCATTTTATCATTGGACCCTTCATTGTCAAAACTAGATCATTCTTATCTCAGATTCAAGAAAATCTCAAAGAGTTTGGTTTTGCACAGCTACAGGTAAAAAGATATGATCCACATTAAATCATATCCAAGAGAAGACTGATGAACAAACAGGCCCCTTATTAGCATGAACATGTTGAGTGTTTGAAAAATAGGATGGTGGGGCAATAAAGTAAAAAAAATGCGGATACAAAACACAGAAGATACACAATACAAGAGAGACGCAGATTTACGTGGTTCACCCAGTGTGGGCTACATCCACCAGAGAAATTGTCAGGTCCTTCCTTTATTATTATCCAGTAAATGAAGGGATACAACCTATAGCAAAACCCGTTGTAACTTCCTCTTCTTTCTATCATAGTATCCTCTCTCAGAATACAATACTCACCATAATGCATAGCCACAATACATTTCCCTCATAACAGAGGGTTGCCTTCTAGGGAAAAAAAACCTAACATAATTTCTACCATTAGATCTGCGACCTTATAATGAAGGGTCCAGATTTACAATGAAATTACAATATAAATTTACAAGGCAATTTTTCCTTTGAGGGCTTTGCCCCTGAATCCCCTTGCCGAGGAGATAGCCCCCCCCGGACCCCACAGAGGGGGTACCCCCCTCTGCACTCCCCCGCGTGGAAGAGTGTACATACTTCTGGAGTGTAAAGTCTTCATGGGGTATAAACATGGTTGAAATCAAGGACCTCTGAATCATGAAGATAATCGGGCTCCACAACCAACAATGTCCCACTTGGAGACTGATCTCAACAACTCCACCGCTGTTGTATATCCTGGACTCTGAACCTTCTTGTACCTAGTAAATTTATCATCTTCATCTTCATTCTTGAAGACCAACTGAAACTGAGTAGGAACTCAGTTTCTCCCTGGTTACTCCCTTTGTTAACATGTCTACAGGATTCTAGCTAGTGTGTATCTTTTCCAAATTCAAATGTCCATCTTCCAAGGTGGATCGTATGAAGTGGTACCTCAACTATATATGCTTAGTCTTCGAATGGAAGACTGAGTTCTTTGCAAGGTGAATGGCACTCTGACTGTCACAGTACAACCTGTTGTTCTCCTGCTTCTTTCCCAATTCCTCCATAAACCTCTGTAACCAAATCATCTCTTTACTATCCTCTGTAGCAGCAACATACTCTGCCTCTATTGTTGAAAGTGCAACAACCTTTTGCAGTTTCAAAATCCAACTTACTGTTGTTCCACCTATAGTAAAAACATACCCTGTGGTTCTCCTCCTATTTTCTTTATCACCTACCATATCTGAATCAACATATCCCTGTAGAAAAGTGTCTGAACCTCCAAAACATAATGCATGAGTAGTAGTACCTCTCAAATACCCGAGAATCCACTTTACTGCCTCCCAATGTTCTTTACCTGGATTGTTCATATACCTGCTC
>ML778828.1:318995-335883 GCA_009831015.1 Picea engelmannii | reverse complement strand
TTCTTTACCTGGATTGTTCATATACCTGCTCACAACTCCCACTGCATGTGCAATATCTGGTCTTGTGCAAACCATTGCATACATCAAGCTGCCAATTGTTGATGAATAAGGGACCCTAGACATGTATTCTATATCCTCTTTTGTCTTGGGACACAATTCCTTAGTTAATTTGAAATGGTTGGCCAAAGGTGTACTAACTAGTTTTGCATTCTGCATTCTAAACCTCTCCAACACCTTCTCTGTGTACTCACCCTGAGACAATGTCAATTTGCGATTTTTTTTGTCTCTTGTTATTCTCATGCCAAGGATTTTCTTTGTAGCACCAAATCCTTCATTTCAAATGAATTGGCTAATTTCTTCTTGAGCACATTTATATCCTGCATATTAGACCCTGCAACAAGCATGTCATCTACATACAATAGAAAGATAATAAAGCTTCCATTTTCTAGCTTTCTAAAATAAACATAGTGAACATAATGACATCTACTATAACCTTGTTCTGTCATAAACCTGTCAAACTTCAAATACCACTACCTTGGAGTTTTTTTTAGGCCATACAAGCTCTTCTTCAACCTGCATACCAAATTCTCCTTCCCTGTGACCTCACACTCCTGTGGCTGCTGTATATAAATATCTTCCTCCAAATCCCCATGGAGAAAAGTTGTTTTTACATCTAACTGTTCAAGATGCAAATATTCTACTACCACAAGACTTAAAATAGTCCTAATTGAATTTATTTTAACAACAGGAGAAAATATGTCATCAAAATCTATACCCTTCTTTTGTGCAAACCCCTTTACAACAAGTCTAGCCTTGTACCACTTTTCTCCTCCATCTTCTTCCTTCAACTTGTAAACCCATTTATTCTGCAATTCTCTTTTTCCCGTAGGCAAATGAACCAAGTCCCAAGTCTGGTTATTTGTCAAGGAATCCATTTCCTCTTTCTTGCCTTGCTCCCACTTCTTTTTGGTGTCTACCTTCATTGCCTCTTCATAACATTCTAGTTCACCATAATCAATCAACAATAAATAATACAATGAAGGAGAGTATCATTCAGGAGGTATACTTAACCTGGTAGATCTTCTAACAACACTTGCAGGTGTTTGAGGTACCTGTTGCTCCTGTTGTTGAACATTTTGATTTTCAAGTTCCTTTGGAATTTCCTTTTCAGTGATCTCATCAAGCACTATGTATTCTTGTTTTTCTTCTTCCTGTTTCTTTCCCTGCAACTGATCTTTGTACATGACCTTCTCATTGAATATGAAATATCTACTCCTAATGATTTTGTTATTTTCATAATCCCATAATCGATAACCAAAATCATTAACACCATATCCAATAAAGGTACACTTCTTGTATTTTGCATCAAGCTTTATTCTATTTTCTTTATCAATATGGACAAATGCTTCACAACAGAAAGTTTTCAAAAAAGAACAGTTTACCTTTTTTCCTGTCCATTCCTCCTCTAGAATTCTACCATACAAAGAGCTTGAAGGTCCTCTGTTTATTAAGTAAACAACAATATCTACAACATCTACCCAGAACTATAAGGGAAAACTGGCATGCAATATCATACTCCTTGCACGCTCCATGATTGTCCTGTTCATCCTTTCTGACACACCATTTTCTTGTGGTGTTCTTGGAACTGTCTTCTCTCTACGAATCCCATGGTATGAAAGTAATCATCAAACTCCTTGCTGCAATACTCACCTCCATTATCTAATCTGAGACACTTCAACTTTTTTCCTCTCTCATTCTCAACTAAAGCTTTCCATTTCTTAAAAGTATCAAAAACATTATATTTTTGTCGAATGCAATAAACCCAAGTTTTTCTAGTTGCATCATCAATAAAATTAACGTAATAATGAGAGCCACCAAGAGATGATACATGATTTGGTCCCCATACATCTGTATGCACAAGCTCTAACCTTTCATTCTTATTTTCTTTTCCGACTCTGAGAAATCTAACTCTCTTTTGTTTTCCATAAACACAATGCTCACAGAAATCCAAATCAATTTGTTTAAGATCTGGCAACAAATTTATTTTGTGAAGTATCTGCATACCCTTCTCACTCATGTGTCTAAGCCTATGATTCCATAGTGTTGTATCTACTCCTATAGAAGCTAAAGAGATAGAAGAGTCAGTATTACCAGTACATAAATACAATGTACCTACCTTCTCTCCTTTCGATATCACCAATGATCCTTTGATGACCTTCCACATCTTATCTGTAAACATGTATATACAACTTTCACTTGCCAACTGCCCTGTTGAAATTATATTTTTCCTTAAATCTGGAACATTTCTTACCTCTTTCAACAACCATTGGTTTCCATTGCGTTGCTTTATTTTTACCTTTCCCATTCCAACAATTTTACATGGTGCATCATAACCCAAATGAACCTGTCCAAAATCACCTTGAAAATAATCTAGAAAATGTTTCCTATGGGGTGTGGCATGAAATGAAGCTCCTGAATCTACTACCCAAGACTCAAAAATATTATCTACAGAAAGAATCAAAGAATCTTGTATCACATCACCTGTTACATTTTCTTCCTGATTTCTCTCATGTTGTCCATCTCTTTGTTTCTTTGGAGCTCTGCAATCTTTCTTCAGATGTCCTTTCTTCCCACAATTCCAACACTCTATCTTTCTGAGTCTGGATTTGGATCTTCCCTTCCTAGAATTCCCACGGTTCCCTAAGCCCTTTTCTCTACCCTTTTGTCTTCCCCTGTTCTCCATGTTCAACACATTACCTGATGTCTCACCTGTTCTTTTCCGTCGCATTTCCTCACTAAGGATAACACCAACACCATCATCAAATTTTAAAGTATTTGAACCAAAGATAGAGTTACTTACATCCATGACCAAGCTGTTCCATCTTTCTGGCAATGAGCACAAGATTAGAAGAGCCCTAACCTCATCATCAAAGTCCACTTTTACAGAACTCAGTTGATTAGTAACCGTATTAAATTCATTTAAATAATCTGAAACAAACCCACCTTCTGACATATTCATATTAAATAATCTCTTCATTAGAAATACCTTATTAGAAACCGAGGGTTTTTCATACAATTTGGCCAATGCATCCATCAAACCCTTCATTGTCTTTTCTTTGGAAATATTGAAAGCCACCGACGCTACCAAGCTCATCCATATCGTTCCTAGAGCCTTTCTGTTAAGAATCTCCCATTCTTCATCCTTCATGGCCATCAGCTTCTTTTCTACTCCGCCCAATGGTAGGAATAGATCCTTCTGATATAAATAATCTTCCATTTGCATCTTCCATAACTGGTAGTTTTGGCCGTTAAATTTCTCGACCCTAAACTTTCCATCTTCTGACATTGCTCCCACTCGAACCAGGAACCCTCTTTTCCTGTGAGTTACCTTTCGCTCTGATACCAGTTGTTAGAAAAACAGTACGGCAGAGCAATAAAGTAAAACAAATGCGGATACAAAACACAAAAGATACACAATACAAGAGAGACACAGATTTACGTGGTTCACCCAGTGTGGGATACATCCACCAGAGAAATTGGCAAGTCCTTCCTTTATTATTATCCAACAAATGAAGGGATACAACCTACAGCAAAACCCACTGTAACTTCCTTTTCTTTCTATCACAATCTCCTCTCTCAGAATACAATACTCTCCATAATGCATAGCTGCAATACATTTCCCTCATAACAGAGGGTTTCCTTCTAGGGAAAAAAATCCTAACATAATTTCTACTGTTAGATCTACGACCTTATAATGAACGGTCCAGATTTACAATGAAATTACAATATAAATTTACAAGGCAATTTTTCCTTTGGGGGCTTTTCCCCCAAACCCCCCAGCTAGGGGGATACCCCCCCGAACCCCATAGAGGGGGTACCCCCCCTCTGCACTCCCCTGCGTGGAAGAGTGTACATACTTTTTGTGTGTAAAGTCTTCATGGGGTATAAACACGACTGAAATAAAGGACCTCCGAATCAGGAATATAATCAGGCTCCACAACCAACATTCAGGGTTTTAATAAGTTGGAAAATATAGAAGTCTGTGTTGATATGGAAACAATCTTTCATCCAACTCAAACATAGCAAGTGGAGGCAACCCTGCAACAGAGTCAAACACAACATGCTCCTCAGAAAATGATATTCAAATTCCCCAAGGTAAGTGCTTATAGCAAGAGAAGCAGTTTAGAGGCCATGGGCACCAGTGATCAGCAGATTGCCTCTAAGAAGATGAAGATTACACAGTCCCCATGGATAGTGGATTTAGAGGAGGAAAAGCCTAAATAAAAAGTGAATATGGATATGGTGGAGAGTTGTACTAGCACTGTAGAGGTTTAAAAGGGAAGTAAGATCCAAAGTGAAGAAATCTCAAGAACCTTTAGCAACAAAAGACACATATTTGATAAGACATCTGGGGAAACTTATCAATCTAAAAAAGATTTGGCAAAACAATATGTTGAGAAAGGAAACATGGCTATGGGTGAGATGAGGGAGTTAGTCCCTGAAGTGGAAAATATTTCTCATCACAAGTCTTCTATGTTCACAGTAAGGGATATTGAGAAGAGGACCTTTAATATAGTAGTTGCAGATGAAGAAAAATTATTTGAGATCAAGATAAAGTATGACAACATCAGTGCTCCAGAAAAAGTCAAATTCCACAGTAATACCAGTGATATGTTATATTCAGATTACCCGAGTCTAATCTTGAAGAATTCCAAGCTATCATATTATGCAATGAAATTGGAAGGGAAGTTGAGGCAAGAAAAGGAATCCAACAAAGATTGGCAGATGTAGGTCAAGAGGTTGGAATCTTAAGGCCCCAAAGGGGTGAAATCCTCATTGTATGAGAAGGAAAAAATTATTCAAATCTTGAAGAAGAAACTAAAAATTTCTACCATGGAGCATCCACAAACAACAGAACTAGTTGCTCTAGAATAGGAAAAGGAAGAATTTCGATAAGAGGCATTGGACTACAAGGCTAAGGTATTGTAGCTAGAAAAAGAAAAGTTGAATTGGTCACAAGGACAGACATAATTGTTGAACAAGTTTTTAGTTTTACCTCTTGATGTAGAAGTTGGTCCAAGCACTGAAGGACTTATCTAGGGTATGTCATAAGTTAGCCTGAAGGTAGGAGAAATCAAGGGGTTAAAAGGGGACATAGATAATTTGAATTAGGAAATGCAAGCAAAGGATGAAATAATGGATAAATTTCAAAAGGAGAATCAAGCCTTACAGGTAAATATAGAAAATTTGAAAACAAGAATAAGAGGCAGAGGATTGTTGGAGGGAGCCAAGCATATCATCTGGGATTCTATAGTTGTTGAAGCTTCCAAGTTCAGAGTGTATTTAAACTTCATCGATGATAAATACATCATGTCCATCACAGCCAGAAGCAGGTGCACTGTTGTAAATGAGACTTTAGCAAATAAACCATCAGAGTGGGCCCAAAATTCCATAAACCTGCTAAACTCCATCTCTACTACAGAAATTCAGATCATTTCAGTCAATGATAGAACTTCATTAATCATCTGGGGCAGGAGGGTTATTACTAAACATAACCTGTTGAAATTAGTCCAATCGAAGGCAACACATATGGAGAAAAGTGTGCAAGAGTTCAAGAAACTATTTGAAGAATTCGTTATTAAAGGTCGCCCACCATTTTGGGATGGAAATGGAAAATTTTATGATCAGGAATAATACAACACTCACCTCACTCATCGCAGAATAGATCATTCCAAGTTTGAAAACCTGGAGGAAAACCTGAAAGGAGAAACCCTAGTTGAACATCTGATTACAGATTTTGATATTCTGAATTAGTTCAAAACAGTGAAAATTGGACTACCAGTCATGACATATGCCTCTTGCATTGACCTGGAGATCCTGATCAAATAAATGATGGATTATTATATCCCTATGACTTGCAATGGAAGGAGATAGTATGGTTGGGTCAGACAAAGTGCATCTTTCTAGGGTCCAGTAAATGATGTCCATGTATCACTGAAGATGGTTGATCAGATAGAATACCATAGCAGAAACAAATGGCAAAGAAAGGAGCTAAAGCATTGGAGGAGTTAAAGCCAGATCATCAAACGTTTCCTTGTTAATCATTGTAATTGGTCCCAATACCAAAACTATAATTTGTAATCATTTTAATTAGTTTAGAAGCTGAAACGTTTCATTTCAGTTATTGTAATCGGTTTCAAACTGAAGGAACTTGAATTGTATAATTATTAGAGGTTTCAAATGTATTAATGTTGGCAGAAGTGAAAGGGCATGATTTTAGCTATTTGGAACTTGAATTGTAATTTTCTGAAGATGAATTGAATACACATGCAAAAGTCTTGAATTTTCCATGAAAATATTCTAATGGTGGTGATCTGAGTTTTGTCTCCTCTCTTTGTATGTATTTCTTGTATTTCTGATTTCATTTTCATTGTATTCTATTTAAATTGGATATTCAAAGGCCCGTAATTCATCTTGTGATTCTCTTGGCTGAAGTAATTTAAACTGTGTTAAGTTCTTCCTAACTAATTCAGAATTCATTCATTTAATCCTCTGATGTAGTTATATGTTTTCTTTTCTTCCTACACTCTACAAATTTACAAATTATAACTTGGATTTATCACCACATTTTGCCTTTATCCTATGGAGAGTTCTACTGGCCAGTCAGTGCTTCTATTTATTTTTAGAAGTTTGACTCCATAGCCCTAAGTGTCCCTCCCCTTCCTTTCCATCAAAATTATAAAACACCCCCAAAACAACAAAACCTAGCCATTAATTGTCAAACAAACACCAAGTGACAGGAGAGAGCCCTCTCTGAGATGAACAGGATGGTACCTATCTCTAAAGTTGTTTTGTAGGTTACCTCTGTCGTTTTTTTTATTAGACAAAAAAATTTATAGAGTGCTAACATTCTGACATCGTTGTCGGGGTTCGAAAGTGAAATCTTCCCTGGGAAAAGAACGACTTAAAGCTTCAGATTTGATTCCCGAGGGTGACAGTGAATCAAACACCTTATTGGATGAAACTAAATTTACCCTAGTGAATCCATTATAAAGAGACCATTAGCATAAAGTATTTTGAGTGATAAGTCCTAGCTCCCAAGAGAATTCATACCAGGAGAAATCCAAACCCAGAAGCAGTAATCCCTATGCCTGATCCTGAGAAACATGTACACAAAAGAAAATAAAATCCAATAAGCTCAGTTCTGTGTTTAGAAAAATATCTATCCTTGCCCAAAGATGGAGTGACAAGCATTGAATACCTTGAGTTGATTTGAAATTTGAGAAAACTCTATTTAGAACTAAATCTGAGTCTTGTTTGAACGAGATCATCTTTGATAAGAAGAGGTTCTAAGATTTAATTTTAGCTGCCTCTACTAAACCTCTTGTAATTCCTATTCAGAACCACAACCACTTCAAGTTCTTGCTGCAACCATGAAATCTAGGTTTTTCCCTCTTGTTCTACCTTCTCAGTTACATGATTTGCCTTAGGAATATAATCTGGGGATTAAGTTGTACGATGTTGAAGGAAATGTGTCAGACCAAAAGCACTTAAACTGGTTCAATGATTTTTCACACTTAGAAGAAGTAGATTTTAAAGATGCAAAAATGAGGTTGTTTGCACAAAGTCTTGCAGGAGAAGTCAGAAAGTGGTTCAGAGCTCTCCCAGTAGGAAGTATCCAAGATTTTGAAACATTTGAAACATGTTTTCATTCAAAGTGGGGTGACAAGAAAAACCCCCTTCAGTTGTTAACCCAATATAACAACATGAGAAGGTCACCTGATGAAATGGTGCATGATTTTTTGGCTAGATTTATAAAGGTCTACAACTCAATTCCCACTAAAGTAAAACCTCCTCCTACAACTTCTCAGCTTAGATATGTTGATTCCTTTGAAAGTGATTTTGATTTTTTGTTAAGGGAAAGAAGATCTTCTTCACTAGATGATATGATGAATGATGCAATAGAAGTTTAAGTAAATCTAATGGCTTCAAGAAAGATCAAAGGTAATTCTGACAGGGACATGAACAAGGCTCAATATAAGGCACAATCTTCAACCTCACAGTCAGCAGAAGAGAGGTTTTAGTTGATGATTAATACCATGGAGAAACTCATGGAAAATATGTCTTTAGATAATAATCCTAACACCAGAGAGTAGGCTGATGTTCCACCCAGGAATCAAAGGAGACCAACAGTTCAACAAATCAGACAAAGAGATCATAGGAACCAGGATGATAAGCAAATAAGACCACCTTTTCAAAATAATTATGTAAATGAGAATTTTGATGAAAATTTTAAATACAATATGCATTGTTGTGATGGTAATTAAATAGAGGTGTTTTTAACTAAAGAAGAACATGATCAGTTCATGTATGCAAACGAAATATTCATGCAGGAAAATGAGGAAAGGTTGTCCATGGAAAAAGAAGATTAGCAAATAGGGTTGCATAATGCCATCATGCAATTATAGAAGAAATATAATCTGCTAAATAATAAGGTACCTGTAAATCCTCCAAAGTGAAATCTTACCAAATAATCTCAAAATAATATACCTTCTTCAAGTCATCCTAAGAAGGAATCTGTTGCAAAGGATGCTGAGGAGAAAGGAAAGCAGAAGCAAGAACCTCCCAAGAAAACCCCTGAAACAAGAATGGAGACATTCATCAAAGAGGTAGAGAAAACCCCTTCTTCCTTTAACTTTGAAAGTGAGATGGCCAAAATTAAAATTTATGTTCCATTCAATGAGCTGATAAAGAATAGTCAATATAGAAATCATAGCATTAAGATTCTCAAGATGGAAGAAACTTTTGATACTCTAAATATACAAGATGATCATCCTACCATCTTTTTTTTCCCACATGTGGAGGAGAGTAGTATTGTTGATGAGGTCCCCACTTTCTATGTCAATCTGAAGATTCATGATATGACTTTGAACAATTTTATGTTGGATTCAGGAGCATCCCATAACATGATGCCCAAGGTAGTAATGGACCAATTAGGCTTGGACATTACAAGGTCGTACAAATATCTTTTCTCCTTTGATTCAAGGAAGGTGAAGTGCATAGGCCTAATCAAAGATCTGGTGGTATCGTTGTCTCAAATTCCAGCAAAAAATATGGTCATGGATGTAGTGGTTTTTGATATCCCTGCTAAGTTTGGCATGCTATTATCTAGGTCATGGGCTGCAAAGTTGAAAGGGACTCTGCAAATGGATATGTCATATGCCACTATCCATGCTTTTGGTCAAGATAGGAGGTTGTACAGGGAATTATTTCTCAAATACATGGTCAGTGATAAATCCCAGCCAAATAACCACCCTATTTATTTTGTGGAAACTGAGATTGGTTCCTTTATTTTCTTTAATCATTTGCGTTTTGAAGATAAGGTGCCTGACACTGACATGACTGCTAGAAAAAAATGTAATCAGTAAACTAGGAAAATTTTAGAAAAACAAGACATTGCAGAGAATGAGATGTGGAACATGAGCTTTGGTGGGGTTTTCAGCAGAGAAGGAGTAGGAGTTGGTGTGTGCATTAACCCCCCAGACTAGCCACAAAAATTTGTTCTTATAAGATTTCTTTTGAATGCACAAATAATATGGTTGAATATGAGGAATTAGTATTGGGATTGAAGACTTTGAAAGAAATGGGTGCTGGGAGGATAGTTGTTCATGGATATTCTAAGTTGATCATAAATCAGGTGAAGGGAATATATCAAGCAAAGCATCCTAGATTAAGAGCATATAGGAATATAGTTCTTGACCTACTCGAAGAATTTTCAGAATGTAGTCTCTCAGCTATTCCAAGGGATCAAAATCATATTGTTTATGCTCTAGCTACTTCAACCTCATTTTTCAAAATTTCATTTTTTCCTAACAGGGGATATGAGATTGAGTTCAAGCATAGACCAACAGTGCCTAACAATATTAAGTACTGGTAGGTTTTTGAAGATGATAAACAAATAGAAAGTTTCCTTAATATGGATGGTGAATTTTCAAATCTGAATATTGATGAGGAATATTGTTGTGAAGAAGAAGATGCAAATTTTTTTTGAAAATGATGGCTATTTCAAAAATCATATTGTTGGCAAGGATATAATTCAGCTAAAAAATAACATCATTCCCAAAGGCCTAGTCCCATTAGAAAAACTCTTTGACAACAATGATGTGGCCAGGAGTCCTAAAATTACTTCAAATGATGGAGATGTTGAAGATTGCAACATTGGGACTCGACAATATCCCAATATTTTGAAGCCAAGAGACTTAGCCCAGAGGTAAAGCAAAGATATATCAATTTAATGAAAGAATTTTCTGATGTTTTTTCTTGGAGTTATGAGGATATGAAATTTTATGATACGAAGGTGATTCAGCGTGTGATTCCAATCAAAGAGGATCATAAACCTTTCAAACATAAATTAAGAATAATCAATCTTTTATTGATTCCCTTGATTGTGAAAGAGATAAAGAAGTTGTTTGAAGCCAAGATCATAGTGTCTCTGAGGTTTTCTAAGTGGTTGGAAAATCTGGTACCTGTCAGAAATAAGAGTGGAGAGATCAGATTATGTGTAGAATTCAAAAATCTGAACAAGGTATCTCTCAAGGAAAATTACCCACTACCTAAGATGGATCACATTCTACAGAAAGTAGTTGGTTCTAAAAAAATGTCTATGATGGATGGTTTCTCTGGGTACAATCAAATCATGGTACATCCTGATGATCAGGAAAAAACAACCATTACAACACCATGGGGCACCTTCATGTATGCCAAGATGCCTTTTGGGATCATGAATGCAGGGGCAACTTTACAAAGAGCCATGGATATATATTTTGTTGATGAGAAAGACAAATTTATTGTTATTTACTTAGATGATATCACTATATATTCAGTTTCTGATGAAGAACATCTTAAACATCTAAGAAGGGATTTTCAAAAATGTACGAATTTTGGCATTTCATTGAACCCCAAAAAGTCTAATTTTTGCATGGAAGAGGGGAAGTTGCTTGGGAACATTATTTCAAAGGAGGTAATAAAGATATACCCCAGCAGAGTTGATGGAATCCTAAAAATAGGCATACCCATAAGCAAAAAAAAAGTGCAATCTTTCCTGGGGAAAGTAAATTTTTTGAGAAGATTCATCCCTTACTTGGCTGAAATCATAAAGCATATCACCAACATCCTCAAGAGAGGAAGTGAGATGAAGTGGACCCCTAAAGCCAGAAAATCCTTTGAAGGCATTAAAGTGGCATTGACCAAGGTCCCAATGCTGGCTAGTCCTAATTTTGAAAAGGACTTTATATTGTTTTCTTTTGCCTCATAGCACACCATTGCTGGTGTTTTATTACAGAAGGATGAGAAGAATTTTGAGATGCCTATAGCATACTATAGCAGGACATTGAGGGATTCCCCATTGAAGTATGATATCATGGAAAATCAAGCATATGCACTAGTCAAGGCCCTAAAGGAGTTTAGAGTTTATATTTTGCATTCTCATAACATTGCCTATGTGCCCAACAGTTCTGTAAAATACATTTTAACTCAGCCTAATCCTGAGGTAAAAATGGGCAAGTGGATAGCTTTGTTGTTGGAATATGACCTTGAGATAAAACCTACAAATTTGATCAAGGGGAAAGGACTTGAAAAGATGATGGCACATACAAATTGTGAGCTATTGGAAATAAATTTCATTGCTGACTTGTCAACAGATTCGGAAGAAGAAAGGGCCCCTTAGGTATCTAAAAAATTCCTTGACTCCCCATGGTATGTTTATATTATCTATGTGTTGATAAATTTGCAGGCTCCTTCTGAATTGAGCAAAACCAAGGCTAGGTTTTTAATGCTAAAAGAAGCAAAGTTTTGTATTGTGAATCAATCTTTGTATTGGAAGGATCCAGGAGGAATCTTGTTGAGTTGTTTGTTGGAGGGAGAAGTAGGAAACACCATAAAATAGTTTAATAAAGGTGATTATGGAGGGAAACATTATTGGAACACTACTCTGCACAAGATATTGAGGGTTGGGTTCTATTGGCCTAGCATTTTTTCTAATGTCTACAAAGAAGTTTCAAGTTGTTATGAATGCCAAATTTTTTGTGGGAAGAGAAAATTGTAGCCTTTTCCCTTGAATCCCATCTCTGTTGAAGAACCTTTGAGACAATGGGGCCTTGACTTCATAGGAGAAAATCATCCACATTCCTCAACTCATCACAAGTGGATACTAAAATCCACAGTACTTCACCAAGGGGATTGAAGCAGTTCCCACCAAGCAAGCCTCAAATGTTGTTATCATTCAGTTTTTGGAGAAACATATTTTTTCCAGGTTTGGGTGTTCAATCAAAACCATTACAGACAATGTAGCAACATTTAAGTCCAAGAAGATGGAAAATTTTTATCAGTGATTACAATAAAACTCTTGGCCATTCCACATCCTATTACCCTCAATATAATGGATTGGTTGAGTCATCCAATAAGTGCTTAACCATAATTATCAAGAAGCTGCTGCAAGATAACAAAAAGTCTTGGCATAAAAAGCTCATCCATGCACTATGGGATGACATGATCACTACTAAAAGTTCTATTGCCACTTCACCCTTCCAGATTGTGTATGGCACAGAGGCAATTTTTCCTACTGCATTAGGATTTCCAATGATGAGATTGCTACAGGAGAAAGATGTTGAACTAGATGCCACTCAAAGGAGGATAAATGAAATGATCAATGTCCAGCAAACAAGAGAGAAAGCTTTCAACAACTTTCAAATGCACCAAGACAATATTAAAAAGGGTTTTGATAGGCATACTAAGGAAGATTATTTTGAAGTGGGGAATTTGGTGTTGAGATGGGATGTCAGAAATGAATATAGAGGAAAGCATGGGAAATTTGATCATCTGTGGTTGGGACCTTAAACATTTGTGGCATACCATGGGAATAATGTGTATCTGCTACAGGAACACAATGGATATCTCGTCAGTGGAGGACCTATGAATGGCATGTTTCTCAAACATTATATCATTTAAAATAATTTTCACCCTTTCCATTCATTGTATATAACCATTTTTGTTTTTCAGTCGAAGCAATTGAGATCCAATCAACAGAAATTGAAGCCTGAAGTGAAGGCCCTAAGTTATGTTGAGTATGATTTGAGTTTTGTGAATAAGATGTTGATCGATTTAATTGCAAGAGTAAAATAAATCCCAATTGGTAGGCACTTGGTCTGTCGTTCTTTTCTACCTCGCTGGGAGGATAGCATCCCCAGTTGAATCCCATGTTATCACCAGTAAATTTTTTATGAGAAATCAAGGTTTCTTGACTTAGAGAGGTGCTAAACCGGTTTGGAAGCCTGACAAACTAGAGATGGGGATAAATATGGTAGGAGGAAGCTCAATCTGGTAGGATGCTAAGGTCATGGGGCCCAATACGTCGTAGATCGTGAACTCCCCAGATCGACGATCGAGGATCATTTCAGAGGGAGGAGTTGCGCGAGGGATAATTCCCGAAAGCAGGTCGAAAACTAAACCATGGTTTTCGGTCGGGATCATGTGGTGCCACTGGGTGAATTTCAAGGTGAGAAGCGAGATACCCAAACCACTTCTTCACACCCTCGAAATTGGAAAAGTATAGAAAGATAATTTGTTGTTTATTTTATTATTTTTCAAAATAATGGAACATTTGAAAGTTGGGGTGACCACCCCCATTCAACTATATCTCAAAAGTACGCCAAGTTCACGCTATTTCTGCTCATTTCTAGGTATTTCTCATCGACTCCATGGACCCTATCATAACTTTAGTGACAAAGTAAGACCCTGTTTCAAATTAAGAATCACTAATTGATTGAGATTCAGACATTTTCGACACCAAAATCACCATTTCACCCATCTCTATGTCCAAAAGAAATATGTTCGATAATGTAGGAAAGCATATACCATTCCTTGAAGCAATCTAGGCCACCATGGTCCCTTATGTTGTGGAAGTCACTTCCCTTTTTCATGAATTCATAGGTTGGTGCATGAAGCAATATTCATAGGAAGAGAATGTTGACATAAACAAACCGGGGTTCGAGGTCACGTGTAGGGTAGAGAGTATATCAATTCGTGATGCCCTCGGTATATCAGAGTCTTTCTCTGCTGTGTCTGAACCTTTCAATGAATAAAAGTTAATTAGGGTATACAGAGAGTGTCGATCAGAAGTCATAGATCTGTTTTTACAGACCATTTTCAAACCAGAATACCTTTCAGAGAGTCTTTCTTTGCCAATGAATGTGAGTATAATGGTCATTGAGGTCCAATGGGTTTTTTCCCTGTTGAGTTAGATTTTAGGTCTAGATAATGACAAACATGTGGTCGAGTTCATGTTGGGTTTCCTATTGAGATTGTTTTATTTAGAGTCTGGTATGACAATCTGTATTAGTTTTGATCAATTCATAGTTGATAATATCCATAAACAACTAGTGAATTTTCTCTCTCTAAAACATTTCAGATATTATACCCATTTGCTGAAGATTTTCTTAGAAACAAATAAGAGAGAATTTCCTAATGAAACATTCATATCAAATGAATGTAAGAGGATTACATTGCTCATCTTCATCAACAAAGTCATGTCCAAGGTTTATAGTTTGATTTTCAACACCAACCTACCTAGAGTGTTGGATGACATGAGGACCTATCTTCAGCCAAATCTAGAAAACGGAGTTGGGGACTAGGTACTCTTCATGCATTCAACAGTAATCTGGGTTTATGGTTGTCATGAATCCCCTTACTTGTTGCCTATTTTTATGACCCCCAAAGTCTTTTCCCTTGAATTCATCAGGAAAAGAATCATATCTGAGACAGAGCATTTCCTGAAATTTCACAAAGCCTCCAACCTCAAATTCCCTTTTATCATTGGACCCTTCATTGTCAAAACTATATCATTCTTATCTTAGATTCAAGAAAATCTCAAAGAGTTTGGTTTTGCACAACTATAGGAAAGAAGATAAGATCCACATCAAATTTTATCCAAGAGAAGAATCATGAACAAACAAGCCCCTTATGAGTATGAACATGTTGAGGGTTTTGATAAGTTGGTAAATCTAGAAGTCTGTGTTGATATGGAAACAATCTTGCAACCAGCTCAAACACAGCAAGTGGAGGCAACCCTCCAATAGATTCAAACACAACAAGCTCCTTAGAAAATGATATTCAAATTCCCCAAGGTAAGTGTTTACAACAAGAGAAGCAGTTCATAGGCCATGGGCACCAGTGATCAGCAGACTGCCCCTAAGAAGATGAAGATTACACAATCCCCATAGATAGTGGATTTAGAGGAGGAAGAGCCTAAATAAAAAGTGAATATGGATATGGTGGAGATTTGTACTAGCAATGTAGAGGTTGAAAAGGGAAGTAAGATCCAAAGTGAAGGAATCTCAAGAACCTTTAGCAGAAAAAAACACATCTTTGATAAGACATCTGGGGAAACTTATCAATCTAAAGAAGATTTGGAAAAACAATATGTTGAGAAAGGAAACATGGCTATGGGTGAGATGAGGGATTTAGTCCCTGAAGTGGAAAATATTTCTTAGCACAAGTCTTCTCTGTTCACAATAAGGGATATTAAGAAGAGGACCTTTAATATAGCAATTATAGATGAAGACAAAGTATCTGAGATCAATATAAAGGATGACAACATCAATGCTCCAGACAAAGTCAAATTCCACAGGAATACCAATGATATGTTATATTTAGATTACCCGAGTCTAAGCTTCAATAATTCCAAGCTTTCATCTTATGCAATGAAATTGGAAGGGCAGTTGAGGCAAGAAAAGGCATCCAAGAGAGCTTGGTAGACACAGGTCAATAGGTTGGAATCTTAAGGCCCCCAAGGAGTGAAATCCTCATTGGATGTTGTTACACATTATTTTCGTCAACCCTATGACCGTTAATGATGTAAACCTATTTGTTGCCTTCAGAGGGGTCAGTGGCCTGAGTTCCTGAAGAGAGAAGGGAGAAGAACTTTTCCTGAGAAAAGAAGTTGCATTTTCCTTTATGAAAACCTTATAAAAGGGGAAGTTTGCAAGCTGCCTATGTATTAGGGTGTGAGAATGCATGATTCTCGTAGGTTTCACCATATCTAGGTTGCGAGAGGTTCACAGGTTGCACTATAAGCAAGGTGCGAGAATGCTTACACGTGGGAAAAACGAGCATTTTCTTGAATCTTCTAGAAGGAGAAACTTCCATGGTGAAGTGGCATCCGAATGGTGTGGATCTTACTCGCTTTCATGATTTAGTGGGATCATCCTAACCTCCTCACCTTATCCTCTTCAACTTATAAAAGGAGAGGATCTCTCATGGAGAAAGTTGGCTTTTGAGCTTGAGCTTTGGAGCTTGGATTGGGCTAAGTTGGATTTGGCTTGGAATTATTATCTTGGTTAGAGTGGTTTTGAGTTTTGCCTTTGTCAAGATAGATTGTGAATACTATCAAATCTGTGCTCTCAGAATTCTTGGAGTGAAAGTGTGTGGGGAATGAAGGACAGTTGGAAGGGACCTTACGACATCAAGGCCATGGTTGTAATCTCTCTTTCACATTTAATATGGTACAATAATATGATTCTTTCCTATAAAGCCTGTTGTGTTTTATTGTATGATTCCTTGATCACATACATAGGTTTATATTGATTTTATTCTATTTCTATCACTTTGGTTGGTTGTGTTCTTTTGTAGGTTCTGTTATCACTCCAAGAAACCCTTTGTGGTTGCAGACCAAAGGTGCTTGGTAACTTAAAAAAGTATAAATAATGAAAGGTTGGATCAATGGGATAACAGAAAGTAACTAATGAGAAGACAACTCACAATGTAATCAAATGAAACAGTGCTCTCCAAGATTGGTTAAACAGTAAAATAGCTTTCAGTGGGTGAAGAAAAGATT
>ML778828.1:290562-314422 GCA_009831015.1 Picea engelmannii | reverse complement strand
CGGTCATAAAAAATCCATTTTTCACATATGAATAGTCGATCGACATCTAGAGAATCTCATCTTTCCAATGGTGTTGTCAGATCTTAATTTGGAGCTTAGGAAGGGATCGAAAAGTTCCCTACAAGTTTAAGTATCATTTTTCCGTTTGCAACTCAAAACCATAACGATCATTCACCGTAAAACCCAACCAAAATGATGGTGCTATTTTGGGAGTTAACAACGTGGACACTGACTTTCTTTCAAATCTATACAAACTAATACAAGAGAAGGAAGGAGAATAGAAGTACCTCTTTATCGACGTTTGTCCCTGCACACTCTGAGTTGAGATCCAATCCTTTGCCCCTCGATGAGCCCTGTAGACAAACAAAGTACAACCACTTCCTACTCTATTGATATTAGCTTAAAAACAGATCTATCTATCGATGATAAGTTCATGTAAAATCAGGCACAAACTAGAAAGAAACAGGCCAAACATGTCATATTAATGAGAATAACGATAGCAGTACTTACAATCGTAGATGCGAATGTAACAACTTCGTCAAGTCCCCTTCGTCTTAACCCTTGCTCGAAAGATCCACAACCTGGATGATAGCAGCTTCATTGATCACTCTCCTCTGACTGAATGTATGTTTCCTATAAGATCATAGGTTTCATGCTAGCAATTCTTCCCCTTCCAGCATCACTTATGAGATCATAAGTCTGGTGTGATTCCCTCCTTCGGTCCCTTTTTCACCATGAGAAAGCTTGCTTATATAGGTTTAGAGGAGCTTAACCTCTTGAGTTATCTTTAGAGAAAGTTGAGGAATTCCCTCCTTGGATCAAGGATCTCCTGATGGAACCAAGAATTCGAATGCAACTACCTTCTAAACTTGAGAGATCCTCCCCTTATTCTTCTCAACGGGCCAACCACTGCCTCAAATTAGATAGCTCTCCCTCAAAAGGGGCATCAGGGTGCTATAACGCTCCCTAGGAGGCTCAAGGGGGGCACCAGCTCTCCAAAGATGGGTAGCGCTCCTTCAGAGGGGGCAGGGTAGCATTATAACACTCCCTCAGACCTTATAGGGGATCACCAGCGCTCCTAAGGATGCCATAGGGGAGCGCTCCCTTTCAAAACCCTATTTTAAGAGCTCCTCTCAGGTGATAAGAGTTCTTTGACTTCAGTTAACCATTTTCCCTCCTCCAAATCAAGTGTAGGAGATGTCTTGAGTGCCTCCTTAGTGTCATTATTATGGCAGTATGCTTGAACCACATTTGCGACACTTGTGAACAACTTGCGGCACTTGCGAAAGTTGTAAGGAATATGCGACACTTTTGACAGTTGAGAGGAACATGCAACACTTGCGACACTTGTGATGACGACACTTGCGACACCATCGAAGTGAGTAAATTTGATGTGTAACTGATTGCCCCCCAAAGTCTGAAGTAAGAATATAAGGACTGATAACTAAAATGCTTTGTAGACGTTCAAGCAAGGGTATAGACTCAGAGAACCTGACGGAAGCTGCACACAAACATCCAACAAATATCATGACATATTTCAAAACACAAGGCAGGCATACCTATGCTTGGGTGATCAAGACTTTGCAAGATATGGCCACCATAAAATACACTACGGATCCATAATTGTATTGATAAGAAGGTATAGCCACCGAAGATACAATGTGGATCTATACTCATGACTCGGACCGATTGTAGCCACGAAGAATACACAGTGGACCTACGAGATGACAAGACATAGCCACAACCAATACAAAGTGGATCTATGTAATAGTGTATGTGTTATTTGTCCAATAGAAACTCCTTCGCAACCTGGGTAAAGTATATATCAAAGTGATGACTCAACCCAGGGTCTTCTTATCAATCCCAATGTGGTACGATTCTAACCATATGAACAGATGTCCTGACGTCGAACATGGCAGAAACCACTTGATTACTAGTCAATGGTGTGAACCGTTAACAAGTGCGAGGGAGATCACCATTGATGTCAATGATTCCCAAGGTACCCTAGTACATTCCAGCAAATGTGAATAGATGAGTTGAGTTTGAACATTCGTGGAATCATCTGATCAGAGGTCAATGATGTAAACCTACTGTTGACTGTGAGGAGGCTTGCCATTGAGGCATGCAGGTCCCAAAGTACTAACTGGTTTCTAAGCTTGATTCCTGGATAATGTGTTGAAGTCAACAGGAATAGACTCATCGAGGGAGGGCCTTGATGTATCCCCCATCAACGGCATCAAACAGACATAGAGATGTAATTGGTAGATCAAATGGACATGGACTGACACAGGTTTTGAGGCAAGATATTTGGGATGGCTGACTCTAGAGGCAGATACTTCCCTTGAACACTGAGGCACAATAGAAAAATGTGACATGGACCAAAACTTATGCAGTGGATACTGTGACTTGCGTCGGGTGTCCCAAAGGAGTGAAAGGAACTCAAAGGATTGGCTCATTGTAGAAGTTCAGCGGATTATGATGCATGCAAATGACAAAGTGCCGTTGTCAAGGGCGACTCTAAGAATTGCTGGATAATGTTCTCAAGAGACTGCTTGGCTTAATCCTTTCAATTTTTCCCCCATCCAGATAGATGAGTACCTCTTTTTGATTTAATGAGCTCTAGGAGGATAACACATGCTTGATATAACTCACCTTCGATAAGTTCCTCTTCCTTTGTTTAACAAACCGGAAGAAGTAAGGGTTCGGTCCCATATGGGCCTGTCGGTGTTTGCTTTAATGAGTCCAAAGGAAGAAAACTCGAAGTTTTTTCATGATTATAGAGTCTGGAAAAACACTTAAAAGAGAACTCTCTCAGTTCCTTTTTCGTAACATAGTCTGACGAGACCGAAAAAGAGATAAACTATCGCTCAACAATCATTTTATTCAAATACTTTAACGAGTGTGAAGAGAACAAGGTCGCTCGGTAATCTTTTCATGTTTAGAGAGTCTGAAAAGAACTTAAAGGTAACTCCAAGGTTGTCCTTTTTCGTAACATTAGTCTCGCGAGGCCAAAAAAGAGATAAATTATCACTCGAAAGACGCCCTTTCAAACCTTTTAATGAATGGGAAAGGAAGAAAGATCATTTGGAAATCTTTTCATGTTTAGAGAGTCTGAAAAGAGCTTAAAGAAGACTCCAGGGGGTTCCTTTTTCGTGTATCCATACAGGTTCGAAAAAGAGATAAAAGTCTACCCGGATACATTATCATGTATTTTCGAGCACAAGAAAGAACAAAGATTAAGCTCGGTATGCCCCCAGCTTGAAAGCTAGTGGCTTAACTCCAGAACGATTGTCAAAGGCTGGAGACATGCCCTCCAAGCTTCAGTTCATTCACTGACTTTGATGTTGTCACCAATTTCTTTACTAAAGGAGAAAAAAGAGAAGGGTGGATGAAAAGAAGGTTCAATAGAGGTGATTGTTTTATTTTTTAATGAGCTTGACACAGAAAAAGAACTATGCCCAGGACCTCTGTTTCATTTTTTAACGAGCTTTCCACATAGAAGAGAAACTATGCTCGTAGATTCTTCTCGATCATGGCCTCCAAGAGGATAATGCTCTAGAAGGATACCATGTCAAGGGACAAAACTTGGTCATGGCCTCCAGGATATCTTCACTGGATGGAAGATAGTCACTCAGGGAGGAATACATGTCGAAGGTCGTGATAGGAGTAAGGATATCAGGCTCCAATAAACCTACCAAAGAAATCACCAAGTCAACTACCAGATCAAAATCATCGGAAGTTGAAAACATGGGAGGCGATAGAAAATCGACATCAGGAGGGGATATAGACTGTATATCTGCCCAAATTTCTTCACGAAGGGGAAGAAAAGAGGATGCGGGAGGGTGATTATCCCAAGGTAGCTTGTCAATGTGAAACATTCCCAGAATAGATTGATCCGAAGGAAAAGTTGGGGAAATGTAGTCGATCACAGACAACAAGGAACTCGACCGTGATTGCATCGATGAAACGTCGGGTGCCAATAGATGTTGTTCATCTGACAAGGGAGAAACAGATTGGGTAGAAATGTATGATTTTTTGGCTGGACTAAGTGTGTCACTTAGTGCATCGAATTCCAACGGATAAGGTATAATCCAAGGGTCTAATGATTCCAAAGATTGATAATCCGCGGTCGAAATCATATCGACGGTGGCAATGTGATGTTTGGTTGGTGTAAGTAGTGTAGGGAAGGTACCCATGAGGCTAGAATCTTTCAGTAAGCCAACACCAATGCTTTCATATGTGATCTTGTGGTCTCCCAAGAAAGGAATATTGTTGGTAGCAGGAATGCGAGCATCGGGTGTGCAAAAATCCAACTGATCAACAGTGACGATTTTGCCCTGATGAGGAAACTGCACACATTGAAAGACCGATGAGGCAATGACAGTCATAGCATAAAACCAATTCCTTCCAAGTAACAAGTTGTAATCGAGGGGAGCATCGACCACCTTGACATCAACAGTAACAGTTTTCCCACCCAATTGGATGGGCAGGGACTATAAAAGCACATGAGGATGAAAACCTTGCCCATTGAAGGCACGTAACATCGTTGAGGATTTGTTGAGTGCTAGTGATTTTAAACCTTTCCAACATGCTAAATACATAACACAAGTCGAGGCTCCCTCATCCGGAATAGTTCATTGGATTTGTTGGTTGTGAACAACAACATCAACTTGGAAAGCAAGTTGGTGGGTGAGTCGAGATGTATAATTATCCAGGTTAAACATGATCTGGTTGGACGACTCAGGATCAACAATGCCAAGGGTGGCCAAGAGAATTTTACGTTCACTGGGGCAGTGCTGTAAAACTTCTAACGCAGACATAGCACATGGTGCTTGGGCCAAATCTTAAACAATGTTGTAGTTCTGGGTAGTATGTGAACTAGGATTCAAGGTAGCTTTGCGGATAGTGCTCTTAGGAGGGTGTAATATAGAGTCGAATGTGGGTTTCTCAATCTAAAGTGGTCCAGACGGAGGATTAACCGATGGAATACTAACGGAGGACGATGATGAATCTGGTAAAGTACCAATACCGTTAGTGTCTTTTCCCTTATCAGGGTTACCTCGTGTGTCGTATGCCTTAGAGTGAGTGGTCAAATTGATTCCATTAAACATATAAATATGTGCACTCGACGAGGCCTCATCATGAGGATCGCTAGAACTGCCCCCGGGCATGGGGGTTTGAGCGACCATGGATTGTTGCTGTGGAAAAGGCCAAGTAAGCACAGAGGGTTGTGACTTCCCTTGGAAAATTTTAGCCACTTCATCGTGATGTGGACAATCTTGTGTGTAGTGATCATCACCACAAATGAGACACGGGAATTTCAACTTCCGTTGTGTTGGCTTTTCGGCAGCAGGTGTTTGGTTTTTTGTTTGTTCATTATTTTTTGATATATTCTTCATTTTCTTTTTACCTCTAGATTGTTGTGAAGGGGTAGATTGAACTGCATTCACCTCAGAGATCTGAGTTTGAGGGGAGGTAGAGGAGAGTGTGATTGATTGGGAACCAGGTTGAGTTTTGATGGAGTCGATAACACCATCCACACGAGATGATGATGATGGTTTAGATGGATCGGTATTAGCTCAAGTAGCATTCGGAAGAAAATCATACAAAGTACCGTATTGGGAATAAACCAAATCTAAATACTGAGCCCGAGTGATGGCTTGTTCCTCTGTGACCACACCACCCATAGCAACATCATGAGCGATCGGTGGTAACAGTGATTTAGTGAACCATTCCGCCAATAGTATGTTGGGAATGACAGCCTTGATCATCCTTCGTCGTCATCTCCACTCATGAATATGGTGAGAGATATGCACAACATTAGTTTGATGAAGGGAGGTCAAGAGTTCAGTACCTGTTTCGTAGCGAATAAGTAGTTGAAAATGCGTGAGGAAAGACATGGCAAGGGAATTGAAATCATGAAAAGAAGCGCATGGTAGTTCAATATACCACTTTGTTGTCGAACCGGTAAGTGTTCACTGGAAAAGACGCAAACGTACAGAATCGTCCATGAGGGAGTTTGATGAACACCACAAATGGAAGGTCATCACATGGTTGTTTGGATATTCACCAGGGTTTCCGTCAATTTTCGGAATATGAGAAGGAAGTTTAGCTGGAATGACTGGCCAAACTGGTGAATGGGAAATAGGATCATTAGTTAACCAAGACAAGTTTGGGAGATCCAGAGTCACAAGGAAAGGTAGCTGTCGGTTAATTTGCGAATGATACTGGTGTGGCATAGGAACACCAGTAGGACCATAAGCTGGGTTAGGCAGATAGTTGTAACCAGTAGGTCCTCCTACATACGGTTGTTGCTGGCCAGGATAATAAGGATTCGATGATGAATGAGAAACATTGGCATGACCCAGTGGGTTTTGAGAATTATATACCGGGTGATTTGCTTTCCCATGAGGAGGATAGACATTTTTCCCTTGAGGATGGTAAGGAGTAGGTCTTGGAGGTAGATACACATAAGATCCATGAGGAGGATAAGACTGTGGTCCCAGAGTACTCCAGGTGGTGTTTTGGACGCCGCCCGGATAAGATTCTGGGTAAGATGTTCCGGTAGGAACAAGATTCGATACCCCTCCTAATGGGTTATGATAAGAGTGCCCCCCAATGTGGGGTTGAGTAAAAGTGCCTCCAGAAGATACTCCCCAGGGCTGTGAAGGGTTTCCAACAAACGGGGGTTTCCCCCCTGCCAGTGGTGGATTTGTGACCGTGGTATGACTGGCAAACAGAGGTTGCCCTCCAGGAGGAGCATGAAATGGGGGTTGTCCCCCAGGAGGGGTAGGCCCGCCATGGAAAGTTAGTCCTCCAGGAGGAAAAGGTGTGTTGGATGGTGGTTTCCCTCCAGCCAATTGTGTTTGGCCAGCAAGGGTCTGTATTCTCGGGTGAGAAGATGTTCCAACAGGATTTTGTGGAACATGTGGAGTTGTATATTAAAAAACCATAGGAACAGGGGCAGAGAATGAAGTGCTTTGGAGATGAGTAGAGGTGATGAGTCTAGCATTAGGATGGACTTGTACTGGTGTAGCCGTAGGGTTAACAACCTGATCGACTGGGTGATCCATGGTTTGACCGGATGGTCTTGTTTCACTAGGAGGGTTATCAGGATGAAACGGTTGTCGAAAGGATTCGAAATGTTCATAGAGATCATGTCCTGATGAAGTCCTCCAAATAGAATGAGCAGTTGTGGGATTGGTATTTACTACGGTGCTAGGACGAACAAGACTCCTATATTCATCACCAAAGATTGGTTCTGTGGATCCCATATATGTTTCGGTAAAAATCCTCTTCGGTAATCGTGGGACTTCTTCATCTATGATGTTCCCAAGGGATTCTAAATGAAGTAAAAGTGGTTCGAGAGGGGTTACTAAAGTAATATTTGCAACCATAACCAAAACGTCTTCTGGGTTATCTAACGGAGGAGCAATAGCACTTCCAGTGTCAGAAGGATTTTCTACCTCTCTACGCTAGTTGTCTTCTGGAGGGTTAGGAGGTAAGGGTTGATAGCCTTCCCGAGGCAGCCATTTCATCCTATGTGATCGGTGAATACCTTGATCTTGTACGGGCTCAATTATGGAGAATGACAAAACACACTGAAAATCTAGGACCAACTAACGAAAAGAGACAGCACACACTAATAAAATCTAAGAATCACAACCAAGCAAACATGACCTTCTCTCTATGACTGTACTAGTTGGTGATGAAATCCAACGTCGCGTGATCAAGTCAAGAAGGGGCGGGGATAGGGTAGAAAATTTACAATGGCGACCTGCTTAACGGACTTACGCCTTGGTGCAAGCTTCGACGCAGTAATTGTGGATTTACCCTCCAAGGAGCTCGAGTGAGTTTGACCAATGTCTGCTCCGGGTACAGTGAGACTTCCCTTCACTATCACCTTTTGTAAGACCCTAAATATTATGGCCACTAAGGCTACCAATTCGCAGTCATCCCCTGGGCGGGAACAGTCGATAGTCCAATCCGAACGTACGGGCAGGGTATCGAGCCCGAAATCAACTAAAAGGCTTCCACGCAGTAATTGTGGATTTACCTTTAATCGATCCCCATAATATGATCTGACCACCACAATCAGTTAAACCACGAAGGGAAAATCTCTGTAGCTCACCCAAATGCGACCTCGTGCGTAACCCCTGTGTGAGAGGGGGACCCCAGGTAGACTTATGCGATAATTGGATTTGACTCTCCCTAACTCAAGATACTAATGTTTGTTTTGGAAACTTTGGAGAGTTATGCTCACAGCCTAATCCAAAGTACTAAGCCTAGTCTACTGTTGGTGGAGGATCCTAGAAAAGAAAGAGTTCTAGATAATTTTTAATTAGCGTTCATTTTATAGTTGTTCTTTACTCAAAAGGGGTGCATGGAATTGAAACGAATGGAATTATGACTCAGTCCCAAAAATGCATCAAAGATGATAAGCATTCATTTCTTTTCGATGAACATATATCTAAGGGAGAGAGAGAGTTCTTTCCACTAACAAGCACTAATAAGGAATGTTCTCAAACAAATTTTCTTTCAATCAAATCCTGATGTGATGCTAAAAAATTTGAGATGCCTTCTAACATGCACAATCAATCATGAAGATGCTTTTTATTGTTTGCATATGAATAATGATTAATTCAAAACAATGCTCGTCTTGCTAATTATCTTCTTGGATGAATGAAAATCAGACCAACACAAGCAAGAATCATACAAACAATACACCCTCTCGTTGTGATAGAAACAAGAAGCGAAATAAAATAAACAATCAAAGAGAAATCAAACTTCACACCAAAAGAGATTTCGAAGAACAATGATCTTAACTAAAACCAAATGAAGAGATCTGTAGGCCTTTGATGACTTTCACCAGAGTTTTTCGCTCAGTTGAAAAGGAGAGAAGGACAATGCATGGGTTTCAAACTCCAAATGGAAGAAAAACTCAACAACAATAGTGAAGAAGGCTACAAAATCCAAACAATAGGATGTTTGTTCTTCAAAAAGATAGATGTGAAAGATGGAAAGGAAGAAGGATTGACTCACCAGGTGACCCAGCAAGAGAAAACACAGAGGTAAAATCCTAAAAAACAATTCTGGAAGGTTTATTGGCCAAAGGAGGGCTAGCGCTCTGTTGTCAAGGAGAAGGAGCGTTATAGCGCTTTGTCTAAAGCACTCAAGGAGCATTGGCGCTCTGTTAACACAGAGATAGGGGTGCCAGGTTCAGAAAGCTCCTAAATATGTCAAAAAACTCAAAAATTGCAGTTCAATCACGACAATTAGGCTGAGTGTGATGGGGTAGGGAGTCAATCAGCTCATGAAACCAATCAAAAGAGGAGTGAACCAGGTCTGAAACAATCAAGGGGTAAAACAAGGTCTATGAGGAGAAATCAAAACAAGAAGTTTCGATTTGAGGACTCCCCAGCGGAGTCGCCAGTTTCTGTTGTAGGAAAATCTCCCTGTGGACAGGTAGATTGCCTCAAAGAGCTAGACCCTAACTCTAAGACAGAAAAGTGCTTAACGTGGACACTGACTTCCTTTCAAATCTATACAAACTAATACAAGAGAAGGAAGGATAATAAAAGTACCTCTTTATCGACGTTTTTCCCTGCACGCTCCGAGTTGAGCTCCAATCCTTTTCCCCTCAATGATCCTTGTAGACAAACAAAGTACGATCGCTTCCTACTCTATTGATATTAGCTTGAAAACAGATCTATCTATCGATGATAAGTTCATGTAAAATTAGGCACAAGCTAGAAATAAATAGGCCAAGCTTGTCATATTAATGAGAATAACGACAGCAGTACTTACAATAGTAGATGCGAATGTGACAGCTTCATCAAGTCCCCTTCGTCTTAACCCTGGCTTGAAAGATCCACAACCTGGATGATAGCAACTTCACTAATCACTCTCCTTTGACTGACTATGTGTTTACTATGAGATCATAGGTTTCATGCTAGAAATTCTTCCCCTTCCAGCATCACTTATGAGATCATAAGTCTGGTGTGATTCCCTCCTTCTGTCCCTTTTTCACCATGAGAAAGATTGCTTATATAGGTTTAGAGGAGCTTAACCTCTTTATTTATATTTAGAACAAGTTTAGGAATTCCCTCCTTGGATCAGGGATCTCCTGATGGAACCAAGTATTCGAATGCAACTGCCTTCTAAACTTGAGAGATCCTCCCCTTATTCTTCTCAACGGGCCAACCACTACCTCAAATTAGATAGCGCTCCCTCAAAAGGGGCATCAGGGCACTATAGCGCTCCCTAGAAGGCTCAAGGGGGGCGCCAGCACTCCAAATATGGGTAGCGCTCCTTCAGAGGGGGAAGGGTAGCGTTATAACATTCCCTAAGACCTTATAGGGGAGCGCCAGTGCTCCTAAGGATGCCATAGGGTAGTGCTCCCTTTCAAAACCCTATTTTAAGATCTCCTCTCAGGTGATAAGAGTTCTTTGACTTCAGTTAACCATTTTTCCTCCTCCAAATCAAGTGTATGAGATGTCTTGAGTGCCTCCTTAGTGTCGTTATTATGGCAGTATGCTTGAACCACATTTGCAACACTTGTGAACAACTTGCGACACTTGTTAAAGTTGTAAGGAATATGCGACACTTTCGATAGTTGAGAGGAACATGCGACACTTGAGACACTTGTGATGACAACACTTGCGACACCATCAAAGTGAGTAAATTTGATGTGTAACAGATTGCCCCCCAAAGAATGAAGTTAGAAGATAAGGACTGATAACTGAAATGCTTTGTAGACGTTCAAGCAAGGGTATAGACTCGAAGAACCTAATGGAAGCTGCAAAAAAACATCCAAAAAATTTCATGACATATTTCAAAACCCAAGGCAGGCATACCTATGCTTGGGTGATCAATACTTTGCAAGATATGGCCACCATAAAATACACCGCGGATCCATAATTGTATTGATAAGAAGGTATAGCCACCAAAGATACAATGTGGATCTATACTCATGACATGGACCGATCGTAGCCATGAAGAATACACAGTGGATCTACGAGATGATAAGACATAGCCACGACCAATACAAAGTGTATCTATGTAATAGTGTATGTGTTATTTGTCCAATAGAAACTCCTTCGCAACCTGGGTAAAGTATATATCAAAGTGATGACTCAACCCAGGGTCTTCTTACCGATCCCAATGTGGTACGATTCTAACCATATGAATAGATGTCCTGACGTCGAACATGGCAGAAACCACTTGATTACCGGTCAATGGTGTGAACCGTTAACAAGTGCGAGGGAGATCCCCATTGATGTCAATGATTCCCAAGGTACCCTAGTACATTCCAGCGAATGTGAATAGATGAGCTAAGGTTGAACATTCATGGAATCATCTGATCAGAGGTCAATGATGTAAACCTACTGTCAAATGTGAGGAGGCCTGCCATTGAGGCATGCAAGTCCCAAAGTACTAATTGGCTTCTAAGCCTGATTCCCGGATAATGTGTTGAAGTCGACAGGAATAGACTCATCGAGGGATGGCCTTGATGTATCCCCCATCAATGACATGAAAAGAACATAGAGATGTAATTGGTAGATCAAATGGACATGGACTGACACAGGTTTTGAGGCAATATATTTGGGATGGCTGACTCTAGAGGCAGATACTTCCCTTGAACACTGAGGCACAACAACAAAACGTGACATGGACCAAAACTTATGCAGTGGATACTGTGACTTGCGTCAGGTGT
Source organism: Picea engelmannii (assembly GCA_009831015.1). Taxonomy (NCBI): domain Eukaryota; kingdom Viridiplantae; phylum Streptophyta; class Pinopsida; order Pinales; family Pinaceae; genus Picea; species Picea engelmannii. The sequence continues at coordinate 302,706 of ML778828.1, read as the reverse complement.
CCCAAAGGAGTGAAAGGAACTCAAAGGATTGGCTCAGTGCAGAAGTTCAGCGGATTATGATGCGTGCAAATGACAAAGTTCCCTGTTCAAGGGTGACTCTAAGAATTGCTGGATAATGTTCTCAAGAGACCGCTTGGCTTACTCCTTTCAATTTTTCCCCCATCTAGATAGATGAGTACCTCTTTTTTATTTAATGAGCTCGAGGAGGATAACACATGCTCGATATAACTCACCTTCGGTAAGTTCCTCTCCCTTTGTTTAACGAACTGGAAGAAGTAAGGGTTCGGTCCTGTATGGGCCTGTCAATGTTTGCTTTAACGAGTCCAAAGGCAGAAAACTCGAAGGTTTTTCATGATTATAGAGTCTAGAAAAACACTTAAAAGAGAACTCTCTCAGTTCCTTTTTTGTAACGTAGTCGGACAAGAATGAAAAAGAGATAAACTATCGCTCAACAAACGTTTTCTTCAAATACTTTAATGAGCATGAAGAGAACAAGGTTGCTCGGTAATCTTTTCATGTTTAGAGAGTCTGAAAAGAACTTAAAGGTAACTCCAAGGTTGTCCTTTTTCGTAACGTTAGTCTCGCGAGGCCGAAAAAGAGATAAATTATCACTCGAAAGACGCCCTGTCAAAACTTTTAACGAATGGGAAAGGAAGCAATATCATTCGGCAATCTTTTCATGTTTAGAGAGTCTGAAAAGAGCTTAAAGAAGACTCCAGGGGGTTCCTTTTTGGTGTATCCATACAGGTCCGAAAAAGAGATAAAATTCTACCCGGATACATTCTCATGTATTTTCGAGCATGACAAAGAATAAAGATTAAGCTCGGTATGCCCCCAGCTTGAAAGCTAGTGGCTTAACTCCAGAAAGATCGTCAAAGACTGGAGACATGCCCTCCAAGCTTCATTTCATTCACCGAATTTGATGTTGTCACCAATTTCTCTACTAAAGGAGAAAAAAGAGAAGGATGGATGAAAAGAAGGTTCAAGAGGTGACTGTTTCATTTTTTAATGAGCTTGACACAAAAAAAGAACTATGCTCAGGACCTCTATTTCATTTTTTAACAAGACTGCCACAGAGAAGAGAAACTATGCTCATAGCTTCTTCTCGATCATGGCCTCCAAGAGGATAATTCTCTGGAAGGATACCATGTCAAGGGACAAAACTCGGTCATGGCCTCTAGGAGATCTTCACTGGATGGAAGATAGTCACTCAGGGAGGAATACATGTCGAAGGTCGTGATAGGAGTAAGGATATCAGGATCCAATAAACCTACCGAAGAAATCACCATGTCAACTACCAGATCCAAATCATCGGAAGTTGAAAACATGGGAGGCGATAGAAAATCGACATCAGGAGGGGAGATAGACTGTATATCTACCCAAATTTCTTCACGAAGGGGAAGAAAAGAGGATGGGGGAGGGTGATTATCCCAAGGTAGCTTGTCAATGCGAAACATTTCCAGAATAGATTGATCCAAAGGAAAAGTTGGGGAAATGTAGTCGATCCCAGACGACAAGGAACTCGACCGTGATTGCATCGATGAAATGTCAGGTGCCAATAGATGTTGGTCATCTGACAAGGGAGAAACAGATTTGGTAGAAACGTATGATGTTTCTGCTGGACTAAGTGTGTCACTTAGTGCATCGAATTCCAACGGACAAGGTACAATCCAAGGGTCAGATGATTCCAAAATCGATAAGCCGTGGTCGAAATCATATCGACGGTGGCAATGTGATGTGTGGTTGGTGGAAGTGTTGTAGGGAAGGTACCCATGAGGCTATAATATTTCAATAAGCCAACACCAATGCTTTCATACATGATCTTGTGGTCTCCCAGGAAAGGAATATTGTTGGTAGCAGGAATGCGAGCATCGGGTGTGCAAAAACTAACTGATCAACAGTGACGATTTTTCCCTAATGAGGAAATTGCACACATCGAAAGACCGATGAGGCAACGACAGTCATAGCATAAAACCAATTCCTTCCAAGTAAAAAGTTGTAATCGAGGGGAGCATCGACCACCTCGACATCAACAGTAACAGTTTTACCACCCAATTGGATAGGCAGGGACTATAAAAGCCCATGAGTATGAAAACCTCACCCATCAAAGGCATGCAACATCATTGGGGATTTGTTGAGTGCTGGTGATTTTAAACCTTTCCAACATGCTAAAGACATAACACAAGTTGAGGTTCCCTCATCCAGAATAGTTCAGTGGATTTGTTGGTTGTGAACAACAACATCAACTTGGAAAGAAAGTTGGTGGGAGAGTCAAGATGTATAATTATCCAGGTTAAACATGATCTGGTTGGACGACTCAGGATCAACAGCACCAAGGGTAGCCAAGAGCATTTTAAATTGACTGGGGCAGTGCTATAAAACTTCTAACCTAGACATAGCACACGGTGCTTGGGCCAAATCTTCAACAATGTTGTAGTTCTGGGTGGCACGTGAACTAGGATTAAAGGTACCTTTGCGGATGGTGCCCTTAGGAGGGCGTAATATAGATTCGAACGTGGGTTTCTCAATCTGAAGTGGTCCAGACGGAGGATTAACCAATGGAAGATTAACGGAGGATGATGATGAATTTGGTAAAGTACCAGTACCGTTAGTGTATTTTCCCTTATCAGGGTTACCTGGTGTGTCATATGCCTTATATCAAGTGGTAAAATTAATTCCATTAAACATATAAATATGTGCACTCGACGAGGCCTCATCATGAGGATCGCTAGAACTACCCCCGGGCGAGGGTGTTTGAGTGACCATGGATTGTTGCTGTGGAAAAGGCCGAGTAAGCACAGTGGGTTGTGACTTCCCTTGGAAAATTTTAGCCACTTCATCGCGATGTGGAAAATATCATGTGTAGTGATCGTCACCACAAATGAGACACATGAATTTCAACTTCCGTTGTGTTAGCTTTTCGGCAGCAGGTGTTTGGTTTTTTGTTTGTTCATTATTTTTTGATTTATTCTTCGTTTTCTTTTTACCTCCAGATTGTTGTGAAGGGGCAGATTGAACTGCATTCACCTCAGAGATCTGAGTTTGAGGGGAGGTAGAGGAGAGTGTGATTGATTGGGAACCAGGTTGAGTTTTGACGGAGCCGATAACACCATCCACACAAGATGAGGATGATGGTTTAGATGGATCGGTATTAGTTCGAGTAGAATTCGGAAGCAAATCGTACAAAGTACCAGATTGGAAATAAACCAAATCTAAATACTGATCCTGAGTGATGGGTTGTTCCTCTGTGACCGCACCACCCATAGCAACATCGCAAGAGATCGGTGGTAACAGTGATTTAGTGAACCATTCTGCCAATAGTATGTCGGGAATGACGACCTTGATCATCCTTCGTCCTAGTCTCCACTCATGAATATGGTCAGAGATATGCACAACATTAGTTTGACAAAAGGAGGTCAAAAGTTCAGTACCTATTTCGTAGCGAATAGGTAGTTGAAAATGCATGAGGAAAGACATGGCAAGGGAATTGAAATCACGAAAAGAAGCACTTGGTAGTTCAATATACCACTTTGCTACCGAACCGGTAAGTGTTCACTGGAAAAGATGAAAACGTACAGAATCGTCCATGAGGGAGTTTGATGAACACCACAAATGGAAGGTCATCACATGGTTGTTTGGATCTTTGCCAGGGTTTCCGTCAAATTTCAGAATATCAGAAGGAAGTTTAGCTGGAATGACTGGCCAAATTGGTGAATGGGAAATAGGATCATTAGTTAACCGAGACAAGTCTGGGAGATCCAAAGTTGCAAGGAAAGGTAGTTGTCGGTTAATTTTTGAATTATACTGGTGTGGCATAGGAACACCAGTAGGACCATAAGATGGGTTAGGTGGATGGTTGTAACCAGTAGGTCCTCCTACATACGGTTGTTTCTTGCTAGGATAATAAGGATTTGATGATGAATGAGAAACATTGGCATGACCCGGTGGGTTTTGAGAATTATAGGCCGGGTTATTTTCTTTTCCATGAGGAGGATAGACATTTTTCCCTTGAGGATGGTAAGGAGTAGGTCCCATAGGTGGATACACATGATATCCATGAGGAGGATAAGACTGTGGTCCCGGAGTACTCCAGGTGGTGTTTTGGACGCCGCCCGGATAAGATTGTGGGTAAGATGTTCCGGGAGGAACATGATTTGATACCCCTGCTAATGGGTTATTATAAGAGTGCCCCCCAATGTGGGGTTGATTAAAAGTGCCTCCAGAAGATACTCCCCAGGGTTGTGAAGGGTTTCCAACAAACGAGGGTTGCCCCCCTGCCAGTGGTGGATTTGTGACCGAGGTATGACTGGAAAACGGAGGTTTCCCTCCAGGAGGAGCATGAAAACGGGGTTGTCCCCCGGGAGGGGTAGGCCCATCATGGAAAGGTAGTCCTCTAGGAGGAAAAGGTGTGTTGGATGGTGGTTTCCCTCCAACCAGTTGTGTTTGGCCAGCAAGGGTCTGTATTCTCGGGTGAGCAGATGTTCCAATAGGATTTTGTGGAACATGTGGAGTTGTAGAGTAAAAACCTGTAGGAACAGAGGTAGAGAATGAAGTGCTTTGGATTTGAGTAGAGGCGATGAGTCCAGCATTAGGATGGACTTGTGCTAGTGTAGTAGTAGGGTTAACAACTTGATCGACTGGGTGATCCATGGTTTGACCGGATGGTCCTATTTCACTAGGAGGATTATCAGGATGAAACGGTTGTCGAAAGGATTTGAAATGTTCATAGAGATCGTGTCCCGATGAAGTCCTCCAAATAGAATGAGTAGGTGTGGGATTGGTATTTACTGCGGTGCTAGGATGAACTGGAATCCTATATTCATCACCAAAGATTGGTTCTTTGGATCCCATATATGTTTCGGTAAAAATCCTCTCCGATAATCGTGGGACTTCTTCATCTATGACGTTCCCAAGGTAGTCTAAACGAAGTAAAAGTGGTTCGAGAGGGGTTACTAAAGTAGGATTTGCAACTGTAACCAAAGCATCTTCTAGGTTATCTAATGGAGGAGCAATAGCACTTCCAGCGTCAGAAGGATTTTCTACCTCTCTACGGTAGTTGTCTTCTGGAGGGTTAGGAGGTAAGGGTTTATAGCCTTCCGGAGGCAGCCCTTGCATCCTACGTTATCGACGAAGACCTTGATCTTCTACGGGCTCAATTGTGGAGAATGACAGAACACACTGAAAATCTAGGACCAACTAATGAAAAGAGACATCACACGCTAATAAAATATAAGAATCACAACCAATCAAATAGGACCTTCTCTCGATGATCATACTAGTTGGTGATGAAATCCAACGTCGCATGATCAAGTCAAGAAGGGGCAGGGATAGGGTGGAACAGTTACAATGGCGACCTGCTTAATTGACTTACGCCTTGGTGTAATATTCCACGCAGTAATTGTGGATTTACCCTCCAAGGAGCCCGAGTGAGTTTGACCAATGTGTGCTCCAAGTACAATGAGACTTCCCTTCACTGTCACCTTGTGTAAGACCCTAAAGATTATGGCCACTAAGGTTACCAATTCGCAGTCAGCCGTTGGGCGGGAACAGTCGACAGTCCGATCCGAACGTATGGGCAGGGTATCGAGCCCGAAATCAACTAAAAGGCTTCCACACAATAATTCTGGATTTACCTTTAAGTGATCCCCATAATACGATCTAACCACCTCAATCAGTTAAACCATGGAGGGATAATCTTCGTAGCTCACCCAAATGCGACCTCGTGCGTAACCCCTATGTGAGAGGGGGACCCCAGACAGACTTATGCGATAATTGGATTTGACTCTCCCTAACTCAGGATACTAATGTTTGTTTTGGAAACTTTGGAGAGTTATGCTCATAGCCTAATCCAAAGTACTAATCCTAGTCTACTATTGGTGGAGGATCCTAGAAAAGAAAGAGTTCTAGATAATTTTTAATTAGTGTTCATTTTATAGTTGTTCTTTACTCAAAAGGGGTGCATGGAAGTGAAACGAATGGAATTATGACTCAGTCCCAAAAATGCATCAAAGATGATAAGCATTCATTTATTTTCGATGAACATCTATCTAAGGGAGAGAGAGAGTTCTTTCCACTAACAAGCACTAATAAGGAATGTTCTCAAACAAATTTTCTTTCAATCAAATTCTGATGTGATGTTAAAACTTTTGAGATGCCTTCTAACATGCACAATCAATCATGAAGATGCTTTTTATTGTTTGCATATGAATAATGATTAATTCAAAACAATGCTCATATTGCTAATTATCTTCTTGGATGAATGAAAATCAGACCAACACAAGCAAGAATCATACAAACAATACACCCTCTCATTGTGATCGAAACAAGAAGCGAAAGAAAATAAACAATCAAAGAGAAATCAAACTTCACACCAAAAGAGATGTCGAAGAACAATGATCTTAACTAAAACCAATTGAAGAGATCTGTAGGCCTTTGATGACTTTCACCAGATTTTTTCGCTCGGTTGAAAAGGAGAGAAGGACAATGCATGGGTTTCAAACTCCAAATGGCAGAAAAACTCAACAACAATAGTGAAGAAGGCTACAAAATCCAAACAGCAGGATGTTTGTTCTTCAAAAAGACAGATGTCAAAGCTGGAAAGGAAGAAGGATTGACTCACCAGGTGACCCAGCAAGAGAAAACACAGAGGTAAAATCCTGAAAAACAATTCTGGAAGGTTTATTGGCCAAAGGAGGGCTGGCAATCTGTTGTCAAGGACAAGGAGCATTATAGCACTCTGTGTAAAGCACTCAGGGAGCACTGGAACTCTGCTAACGTAGAGATAGGGGCGCCAGGTTCAGAAAGCTCCTAAATATGTCAAAAAACTCAAAAATTGCAGTTCAATCTCGACAATTAGGCTGAGTGTGATGGGGTAGGGAGTTAATCATCTCATGAAACCAATCAAAAGAGGAGTGAACCAGGTCTGAAACAATCAAGGGGTAAAACAAGGTCTATGAGGAGAAATCAAAACAAGAAGTTTCGATTTGAGGACTCCCCAGCGGAGTCGCCAGTTTCTGTTGTAGGAAAATCTCCCTGCAGATAGGTAGATTGCCTCAAAGAGCTACCCCCTAACTCTAAGACAGAAAAGTGCTTAACGTGGACACTGACTTCCTTTCAAATATATACAAACTAATACAAGAGAAGGAAGGAGAATAGAAGTACCTCTTTATCGATGTTTGTCCCTGCACGCTTCGAGTTGAGCTCATATCCTTTGCCCCTCAACGAGCCCTGTAGACAAACAAAGTATGACTGCTTCCTACTCTATTGATATTATCTTGAAAACAGATCTATCTATCGATGATAAGTTCATGTAAAATTAGGCACAAACTAGAAAGAAACAAGCCAAGCATGTCATATTAATGAGAATAAAGTCAACATTACTTACAATAGTAGATGTGAATGTGACAGCTTCGTCAAGTCCCCTTCATCTTAACCCTTGCTCGAAAGATCCACAACCTGGATGATAGCAACTTCACTGATCACTCTCCTCTGACTGACTGTGTGTTTCCTATGAGATCATAGGTTTCATGCTATCAATTCTTCCCCTTCCAGCATCACTTATGAGATCATAAGTCTGGTGTGATTCCCTCCTTCTGTCCCTTTTTCACCATGAGAAAGCTTGCTTATATAGGTTTAGAGGAGCTTAACCTCTTGAGTTATCTTTAGAACAAGTTGAGAAATTCCCTCCTTGGATCAGGGATCTCCTGATGGAACCAAGAATTCGAATGTAGCTACCTTCTAAACTTGAGAGATCCTCCCCTTATTCTTCTCAACGGGCCAACCACTGCCTCAAATTAGATAGCGCTCCCTCAAAAGGGGCATCAGGGTGTTATAGCACTCCCTAGGAGTCTCAAGGGGGGCGCCAGCGCTCCAAAGATGGGTAGCGCTCCTTCAGAGGGGGTAGGGTAGCGTTATAACACTCCCTAAGACCTTATAGGGGAGCACCAGTGCTCCTAAGGATTCCATAAGGGAGCACTCCCTTTCAAAACCCTATTTTAAGAGCTCCTCTCAAGTGATAGGAGTTCTTTGACTTCAGTTAACCATTTTCCCTCCTTCAAATCAAGTGTATGAGATGTCTTGAGTGCCTCATTAGTGTCATTATTATGGAAGTATGCTTGAACCAAATTTGCGACACTTGTGAACAACTTGCGACACTTGCGAAAGTTGTAAGGAATATTCGACACTTTCGACAGTTGAGAGGAACATGTGACACTTGCAACACTTGTGATGACGACACTTGCGACACCATCGAAGTGAGTAAATTTGATGTGTAACAAATTGCCCCATAAAGTATGAAGTTAGAAGATAAGGACTGATAACTGAAATGCTTTGTAGATGTTAAAGCAAGGGTATAGACTGGAGAACCTGACAGAAGCTGCACACAAACATCCAACAAATATCATGACATATTTCAAAACCCAAGGCAGGCATACCTATGCTTGGGTGATCAAGACTTTGCAAGATATGGCCGCCATAAAATACATTGCGGATCCATAATTGTATTGATAAGGTATAGCCACCGAAGATACAATGTGGATCTATACTCATGACTCGGACCGATCGTAGCCACGAAGAATACACAGTGGATCTACAAGATGACAAGACATAGCCACGACCAATACAAAGTGGATCTATGTAATAGTGTATGTGTTATTTGTCCAATAGAAATCCCTTGCAACCTGGGTAAAGTATATATCAAAGTGATGACTCAACCCAGGGTCTTCTTACTGATCCCAATGTGGTACGATTCTAACCATATGAATAGATGTCCTGATGTCGAACATGGCAGAAACCACTTAATTACCGGTCAATGGTGTGAACCGTTAACTAGTGTAAGGGAGATCACCATTGATGTCAATGATTCCCAAGTTACCCTAGTACATTCCAGGGAATGTGAATAGATGAGATGAGGTTGCACATTCATGGAATCATCTAATCAGAGGTCAATGATGTAAACCTATTGTCGAATGTGAGGAGGCCTACCATTGAGACATGCAGGTCCCGAAGTACTAACTGGTTTCTAAGCCTGATTCCTAGATAACGTGTTGAAGTCGACAGGAATAGACTCATCGAGGGAGGGCCTTGATGTATCCCCCATCAATGACATGAAATGGACATGGACTGACATAGGTTTTGAGGCAAGATATTTGGGATGGCTGACTCTAGAGGTGGATACTGTTGGAAATACTAAAACAACTGAGAGGGGGGGGGGTGAATCAGTTGTATATAAGCTTAAACAATTTTATGCTTATTAAACCATTATTAATTCTTCTTCATGTGGTCATCAACAATGTACATCATATGAACAGTAAAATTAAAAACCATTAGTCACACATGAAGTACACACAGAGACAGTTTTTCACGAGGAAACCCATAAAGGGAGAAAACCTCTTCTTCTTCGAAATGATAGGCAGTCTTTTTCAGTTCTGTACATCATTTACAATTGAGCACCAACTCAATGTGAGGCTCCTACCTCTGTTTTACAAGCTGCAACTTGTTTGAGAGCTCCAACTCTCTGGTTTCTCTAGCACCCACTATAAGGAAGCACCAACTCCCTGAATATTCCAGCACCAACTGGATGGAAGCACCAACTTCCAGTTACATAGGCTCCAACCTACATAACAGAGAACACCTGTTCTCCCTAGCACCACCCTGCCACCCTAGTTTCTCTGGATGCAACCAGATGGAAGCTACAACTTCCTGTGTTCAAGCACCCACTTGAACTTCTGAGGACTACAATCCTCCCGAGCACCTCCCAACCACCCTTAGAAAATTAATGGCTAAATACACATTCAACTTTACAGATAAATCAGTTCTTACCAATCTTTCTTTGTTCTATAAATCTGGTCTTCTGTCCACAGTTCTGTAATTTTCTCTTCTTCAACAGGTTTGCTCTGCATCATATTCTTCTGTCATTCAGCTCTTCTTCTACTTTGTCTGTCATTAAATTTCATGCTCAACATATTCTCCTATCTCCTTTCTAACTGTTTCCTTCTTTTCCATTCAGAACAACCAACCCCATACAGTGTCACTCGTTTTCTTTTATACATCCTGCCTTGACGGTTCCACTTCCCATATCCTTTGGCAAGAACAACGACAACTGTCTAAGCAACTGATTTGTTATCTGAAATGCTAACTTATTCTTCATAATGAGTCTATTTCACTAACAGAAATCATACTCAGTCGTTAACTGTGAGAGAGAACAGTGACCTTCCGATCAGTATTTGATCCAACGGTTCAGATCCAATCGGGATTCCACCATCGCGATTTCGGCACTTTCGATGACATAATGTTTATGTCCATGGGAGTCGCGATTTCCCGATTCGTGATGTGCTTCAGCCCTCCTGGCTGATCCCTAGTCCATGTGACCGTTACCCATGACCGCAACCATACCTCTTGAAAAACTGTGCTAGCCCTCCTAGCTAGAACATGGTCCATATGATCTGTCTCTGTGTGACCTTGGTCTTGTCTTTGTCATTCCAAAGTCCCGATCCCTGATACTCCATTTAGATAATCAAGGGTCTAGATCTCATTCTAATCCAACGGATGTGATTACATCACGAAATCGCATATCGCGATTTCGGAGTTCTTGATGTCAAGAGATTTGGCATCACAAAGTGCCGATTCCCGATCCTCGATAATCCATGCAAAGATTCAACGGTCCAGATCACTTCTAGCTCGACGGCTCAGATTACATCGCAAAATCGCATATCACGATTTCAGAGTTTCTGCTGCAGTGAGTTCTTGACATATCAAAGTCCCGATCACCGATGCCTCTGCTGACGTCACACGTGATTTGGCACGTGTTAGATCCTGCCACGTGTCACTCTAATTCGTGAATTACATAAGCCTGAAGTGTTGAATCTGCCTGACACCTGTCTTTACTTGGATGTGCCACGTGTCCCTATCTGACGTGGTCTGTTGACGTGTGTTGGATCGATGGTCTAGATCACTTGTTATCCAATGGCTGTGATTAACTCATGAAATCACATATCACGATTTCGGGGTTTTCGTTGTCAAGTGTTCTTTGCATATTGAAATCGCGATCCTCGAAACTCCGATGACTACGCTCCTGGTCCATATGACCATTATCCTCATGACCATAGCCAAACCTTCACTCCCTTTAAAGACCTTGTAGGTTCTCATTGATCTAGCGGTGGTCGGGTCCCTGCGCTCGGATCTGACAGCTGAGACCTGTCCTCCTATCGAGCTCCTCCCGGTGGCGCCCGATCGCTGCCACGCGTCCTTCCAAATAGATGGTCCTGATTATGTCAGGATTTCTTCTTGGATTTTCCGGATGGTAAACCTCGTACAGCTTCTGTCTGATCTGACGGCCCTCGTTCTTTCGGGAAATTTGAATGAGATCCTGTGATTGTGGATCTTTGTCTTCCTTCTCTTCTGCAAATTCCTGTACTTTGAGCTTTTCCTTTGCTGCGTGCGTTTTCTTCAATGTTGTTCCTCATGAGCTTTCACATCTGAATCCCCAAGGGATTTTATCCTTCATGCCCTGCCATCTCCGTTGTTTCCATCAATGACAACAACCATCATCACGCATTTGTTGCTTGTTCAATATTTGCCAACAATCTCCCCCTTTGGCATTGATGGGAACACTTGTATTCAGACTCAACACTCCTCTGCATTCGACCATTCAGACTCTTCTCTGTATTCGGCCAATCAAACTCGACTCCTTTCTCCCCCTTTGACATCAATGTCAAAGAAGAAACATTCTTTCACTGAACTTGGTGCAGAACATACTCCCCCTGTCATCTATAAGCATTTATGAAATCCACCAGATATTCAATAAGCACTCCCCCTGACCAGGTGCACATATTAGACACAAGAGTTTGTAACCCCCAGCTTTTGACAAAGATATCCAAAAGAGGTCGCAGCTAAAGGTTTAGTGAAAATATCAGCAATTTGTTCTATAGAGGGTATATAGTTCAGTTGAACAATTCTGTTTGAAACTTGTTCTCTGAGAAAATGATACTTTATAGGAATATGGTTAGTCTTGGAATGAAGAACAGGATTCTTGGAGACACTTATGGCACTGGTGTTATCACAATGAATTGGGATAGGATCATTGTAAGTTACCTTCAAATCTGCAAGAGTTTGTATCATCCATAAGATCTGTGTACAACAAGTAGC
>ML778828.1:238562-285960 GCA_009831015.1 Picea engelmannii | reverse complement strand
ACAATTGAGCACCAACTCAATGTGAGGCTGCTACCTCTGTTTTACAAGCTACAACTTGTTTGAGAGCTCCAACTCTCTGGTTTCTCTAGCACCCACTAGAAGGAAGCACCAACTCCCTGAATATTCCAGCACCAACTGGATGGCAGCACCAACTTCCAGTTACACAGGCTCCAACCTACATAACAGAGAACACCTGTTCTCCCTAGCACCACCCTTCCACCCTAGTTTCTCTGGCTGCAACCATATGGAAGCTACAACTTCCTGTGTTCAAGCACCCACTTGAACTTTTGAGGACTACAATCCTCCCGAGCACCTCCCAACCACCCTTAGAAAATTAATGGCTAAATACACATTCAACTTTACAGATAAATCAGTTCTTACCAGTCTTTCTTTGTTCTGTAAATCTGGTCTTCTGTCCACAGTTCTGCAATTTTCTCTTCTTCAACAGGTTTGCTCTGCATCATATTCTTCTGTCATTCAACTCTTCTTCTACTCTGTCTGTCATTAAATTTCATGCTCAACATCTTCTCCTATCTCCTTTCTAACTATTTCCTTCTTTTCCATTCAGAACAGCTAACCCCATAGAGTGTCACTCATTTTCTTTTATACATCCTGCCTTGACGGTTCCACTTCCCATCTCCTTTGGCAAGAACAACGACAACTGTCTAAGCAACTGATTCGTTATCTGAAACGCTAACTAATTCTTCATAATGAGTCCATTTCACTAACAGAAATCATACTCAGTCGTTAACTGTGAGAGAGAACAGTGACCTTCCGATCAGTATTTGATCCAATGGTTCAGATCCAATCGGGATTCCACCATCGCGATTTCGGCACTTTCGATGACACAATGTTTATGTCCATGGGAGTCACGATTTCCCGATTCATGATGTGCTTCAGCCCTCCTGGCTGAGCTCTGGTCCATGTGACCATTACCCGTGACCACAACCATACCTCTCGAAAAACTGCGCTAGCCCTCCTGGCTAGAACATGGTCCATATGATCTGTCTCTGTGTGACCTTGGTCTTGTCTTTGTCATTCCAAAGTCCCGATCCTCGATACTCCATTTAGATAATCAACGGTCCAGATCTCATTTTGATCCAACGGCTGTGATTACATCACGAAATCGCATATCACGATTTCGGAGTTCTTGATGTCAAGAGATTTGGCATCACAAAGTGTCGATTCCCGATCCCCGATACTCCATGCAGAGATTCAACGGTCCAGATCACTTCTAGCTCGACCGCTCAGATTACATCGCAAAATTGCATATCGTGATTTCAGAGTTTCTGCTGCAGTGAGTTCTTGACATATCAAAGTCCCGATCGTCGATGCCTCTGCTGACGTCACACGTGATTTGGCACGTGTTAGATCCTACCACGTGTCACTCTGATTTGTGAATTACATAAGCCTGAAGTGTTGAATCTGCCTGACATCTGTCTTTACCTGGATGTGCCACGTGTCCCTATCTGACGTGGTCTGTTGACGTGTGTTGGATCGACGGTCTAGATCACTTGTTATCCAACGGCTGTGATTAACTCGTGAAATCGCATATCGCGATTTCAGGGTTTTCGTTGTCAAGTGTTCTTTGCATATTGAAATCGCGATCCTCGAAAATCCAATGACTACGCTCCTGGTCCATATGACCATTATCCTCATGACCGTAGCCAAACCTTCACTCCCTTTAAAGACCTTGCATGATCTCATTGATCTAACGGTGGTCGGGTCCCTGTGCTCGGATCTGACGACTGAGACCTGTCCTCATATAGAGCTTCTCCCGGTGGCGCCCGATCGCTGCCACGCGTCCTTCCAAATAGACGGTCCTGATTATGTCGGGATTTCACCTTGGCTTTTCCCGATGGTAAACCTCGTATAGCTTCTGTCTGATCTGACGGCCCTCGTTCTTTCGGGAAATTTGAATGAGATCATGTGATTGTGGATCCCTGTCTTCCTTCTCTTCTGCAAATTCCTGTACTTTGAGCTTTGCCTTTGTTGCGCGTGTTTTCTTCAATGTTGTTCCTCCTGAGCTTTCACATCCGAATCCCCAAGGGATTTTATCCTTCATACCCTGCCATCTCCGCTGTTGCCATCAATGACAACAACCATCATCACGCATTCGTTGCTTGTTCAATATTTGCCAACAGATACTTCCCTTGAACACTGAGGCACAACAGCAAAACGTGACATGGACCAAAACTTATGCAGTGGATACTATGACTTGTGTCGGGTGTCCCAAATGAGTGAAAAGAACTCAAAGGATTGGCTTAGTGCAAAAGTTCAGCGGATTATGATGCGTGCAAATGACAAAGTGTCATGTTCAAGGGGGACTCTAAGAATTGCTGGATAATGTTCTCAAGAGACTGCTTGGCTTACTCCTTTCAATTTTCCCCCCATCCAGATAGATGAGTAACTCTTTTCTATTTAATGAGCTCGAGGAGGATAACACATGCTCGATATAACTCACCTTCGGTAAGTTCCTCTTCCTTTGTTTAACGAACCAGAAGAAGGAAGGGTTCGGTTCTGTATGAGCCTGTCGATGTTTGCTTTAACGAGTCCAAAGGCAGAAAAATCGAAGGTTTTTCATGATTATAGGGTCTGGAAAAACACTTAAAAGAGAACTCTCTCAGTTCCTTTTTCGTAACGTAGTCTGACGAGACTGAAAAAGAGATAAACTATCGCTCAACAAACGTTTTCTTCAAATACGTTAACGAGAGTGAAAAGAACAAGGTTGCTCGGTAATCTTTTCATGTTTAGAAAGTCTGAAAAGAACTTAAAGGTAACTCCAAGGTTGTCCTTTTTCATAACGTTAGTCTCGCAAGGCCGAAAAAGAGATAAATTATCACTCGAAAGACGCCCTTTCAAACCTTTTAACAAATGGGAAAAGAAGCAAGATCATTCGGCAATCTTTTCATGTTTAGAGAGTCTGAAAAGAGCTTAAAGAAGACTCCAGGGGGTTCCTTTTTCGTGTATCCATACAGGTCCGAAAAAGAGATAAAAGTCTACCAGGATACATTCTCATGTATTTTCGAGCACGAGAAAGAACAAATATTAAGCTCAGTATGCCCCCATCTTGAAAGCTAGTGGCTTAACTCCAGAAAGATCATCAAAGGCTAGAGACATGCCCTCCAAGCTTCATTTCATTCACCGACTTTGATGTTGTCACCAATTTCTCTAATAAAGGAGAAAAAAGAGAAGGGTGGATGAAAAGAAGTTTCAAGAGAGGTGACTGTTTCATTTTTTAATGAGCTTGACACATAAAAATAACTATGCTCAGGACCTCTGTTTCATTTTTTAACAAGCTTGCCATAGAGAAGAGAAACTATGCTCATAGCTTCTTCTCGATCATGGCCTCCAAGAGGATGATGCTCTCTAAGGATACCATGTCAAGGGAAAAAACTTGGTCATGGCCTCCAGGAGATCTTCACTGGATGGAAGATAGTCACTCAGGTAGGAATACATGTCGAAGGTCGTGATAGGAGTAAGGATACCAATAAAACTACCGA
The DNA here is from genome assembly GCA_009831015.1 of Picea engelmannii. Lineage (NCBI taxonomy): Eukaryota > Viridiplantae > Streptophyta > Pinopsida > Pinales > Pinaceae > Picea > Picea engelmannii. The sequence continues at coordinate 282,457 of ML778828.1, read as the reverse complement.
AGAAATCACCAAGTCAACTACTGGATCCAAATCATCAAAAGTTGAAAACATGGGAGGCGATAGAAAATCGACATCAAGAGGGGAGATAGATTGTATATCTGCCCGAATTTCTTCACGAAGGGGAAGAAAAGAGGATGGGGGAGGGTGATTATCCCAAGGTAGCTTGTCAATGCGAAACATTTCTGGAATAGATTGATCCGAAGGAAAAGTTGGGGAAATGTAGTCGATCGCAGACGACAAGGAACTCGACCGTGATTGCATCGATGAAACATCGGGTGCCAATAGATGTTGGTCATCTGACAAGGGAGAAACAGATTGGGTAGAAACGTATGATGTTTCGGCTGGACTAAGTGTGTCACTTAGTGCATCGAATTCCAACGGACAAGGTACAATCCAATGGTCGGATGATTCCAAAGATTGATAAGCCACGGTCGAAATCATATCGACAGTGGCAATGTGATGTGTGGTTGGTGGAAGTGGTGTAGGGAAGGTACCCATGAGGCTAGAATATTTCAGTAAGACAACACCAACGCTTTCATACGTGATCTTGTGGTTTCCCAGGAAAGGAATATTGTTGGTAGCAGGAATGCGAGCATCGGGTGTGCAAAAATCCAACTGATCAACAGTGACGATTTTTTCGTGATGAGGAAATTGCACACATCGAAATACCGATGAGGCAATGACAGTCATAGCATAAAACCAATTCTTTTCAGGTAACAAGTTGTAATCGAGGGGAGCATCGACCACCTCGACATCAACAGTAACAGTTTTTCCACCCAATTAGATGGGCAGGGACTGTAAAATACCATGAGGATGAAAACCTCACCCATAAAAGGCATGTAACATCATTGGGGATTTGTTGAGTGCTGGTGACTTTAAACCTTTCCAACATGCTAAAGACATAACACAAGTTGAGGCTCCCTCATCCAGAATAGTTCGGTGGATTTGTTGGTTGTGAACAACAAAATCAACTTGGAAAGCAAGTTGGTGGGAGAGTCGAGATGTATAATTATCCAGGTTAAACATGATCTGGTTGGATGACTTAGGATCAACAGTGCCAAGGGCGGCCAAGAGTGTTTTACGTTGAATGGGGAAGTGTTGTAAAACTTTTAACTTAGACATAGCACACGGTGCTCGGGCCAAATCTTCAACAATGTTGAAGTTTTGGGCGGCACGTGAACTAGGATTAAAGGTAGCTTTGCGGATAGTGCTCTTAGGAGGGTGTAATATAGAGTCAAACATGGGTTTCTCAATCTGAAGTGGTCCAGAGGGAGGATTAACCGATGGAAGACTAACAGAGGACGATGATGAATCTGGTAAAGTACCAGTACAGTTAGTGTCTTTTCCCTTATCAGGGTTACCTGGTGTGTCGTATGCATTAGAGAGAGTGGTCAAATTGATTCCATTAAACATATAAATATGTGCACTCGACGAGGCCTCATCATGAGGATCGCTAGAACTACCCCCAGGCGAGGGGGTTTGAGCGACCATGGATTGTTGCTATGGAAAAGGCCGAGTAAGCACAACGGGTTGTGACTTCCCTTGGAAAATTTTAGCCACTTCATCGCAATGTGGACAATCTCGTGTGTAGTGATCATCACCACAAATGAGACACAGGAATTTCAACTTCCGTTGTGTTGGATTTTCGGCAGCAGATGTTTGGTTTTTTGTTTGTTCATTCTTTTTTGATTTATTCTTCATTTTCTTTTTACCTCCAGATTGTTGTGAAGGGGCAGATTGAACTGCATTCACCTCAGAGATCTGAGTTTGAGGGGAGATAGAGGAGAGTGTGATTGATTGGGAACCAGGTTGAGTTTTGATGAAGCCAATAACACCATCCGCACGAGATGAGGATGATGGTTTAGATGGATCGGTATTAGCTCGAGTAGCATTCTGAAGAAAATCGTACAAAGTACCAGATTTGGAATAAACCAAATCTAAACACTGAGCCTAAGTGATGGCTTGTTCCTCTATGACCGCACCACCCATAGCAACATCGCAAGCGATCGGTGGTAACAGTGATTTAGTGAACCATTCCGCCAATAGTATGTCGGGAATGACAGCCTTGATCATCCTTCGTCGTCGTCTCCACTCATAAATATGGTCATAGATATGCACGGAATTAGTTTGACGAAGGGAGGTCAAGAGTTTAGTACCTGTTTCGTAGCGAATAGGTAGTTGAAAATGCGTGAGGAAAGACATGGCAAGGGAATTGAAATCACGAAAAGAAGCGCATGGTAGTTCAATATACCACTTTGCTGCCGAACCGGTAAGTATTAGCTGGAAAAGACGCAAACGTACAGAATTGTCCATGAGGGAGTTTGATGAACACCACAAATGGAAGGTCATCACATGGTTGTTTGGATCTTCGCCAGGGTTTCTGTCAAATTTTGGAATATCAGAAGGAAGTTTAGCTAGAATGACTGGCCAAACCGGTGAATGGGAAATAGGATCATTATTTAACCGAGACAAGTCTGGGAGATCCAAAGTTGCATGGAAAGGTAGCTGTCAGTTAATTTGTGAATGATACTGGTGTGGCATAGGAACACCAGTAGGACCATAAGATGGGTTAGGCAGATAATTGTAACCAGTAGGTCCTCCTACATATGGTTGTTGTTGGCCAGGATAATAACGATTCGATGATGAATGAGAAACATTGGCATGACCCGGTGGGTTTTGAGAATTATAGGCCAGGTGATTTTTTTTCCCATGAGGAGGATAGACATTTTTCCCTTGAGGATGGTAAGGAGTAGGTCCCGGAGGTGGATACACATTAGATCCATGAGGAGGATAAGACTGTGGTCCCAGAGTACTCCAGGTGGTGTTTTGGACGCCGCCCAGATAAGATTGTGGGTAAGATGTTCTGGGAGGAACATGATTCGATACCCCTCCTAATGGGTTATTATAAGAGTGCCCCCCAATGTGGGGTTGAGTAAAAGTGCCTCCAGAAGATACTCCCCAGGGATGTGAAGGGTTTCCAACAAACGGGGGTTTCCCCCCTGCCAATGGTGGATTTGTGACCGGGGTATGACTTGCAAACGAAGGTTGCCCTCCAGGAGGAGCATGAAAAGGGGGCTGTCCCCCGCGAGGGGTAGGCCCGCCATGGAAAGGTAGTCCTCCAGGAGGAAAAGGTGTGTTGGATGGTGGTTTCCCTCCATCCAGTTGTGTTTGGCCAGCAGGGGTCTGTATTCTCGGGTGAGAAGATGTTCCAATAGGATTTTGTGGAACATGTGGAGTTGTAGAGTAAAAACCCATAGGAACAGGGGCAGAGAATGAAGTGCTTTGGAGATGAGTAGAGGCGATGAGTCCAGAATTAGGATGGACTTGTGTTGGTGTAGCAGTAGGGTTAACAATTTGATCGACTGGGTGATCCATGGTTTGACCGGATGGTCCTGTTTCACTAGGAGGGTTATCAGGATGAAACGGTTGTCGAAAGGATTCGAAATGTTTATAGAGATCGTGTCCTGATGAATTCCTCCAAATAGAACGAGCATGTGTGGGATTGGTATTTAATGTGGTGCTAGGACGAACAGGAGTCCTATATTCATCACCAAATATTGGTTCTGTGGATCCCATATATGTTTCGGTAAAAATCCTCTCCAGTAATCATGGGACTTATTCATCTATGACGTTCCCAAGGGAGTCTAAATGAAGTAAAAGTGGTTCGAGAGGGGTTACTGAAGTAGAATTTGCAACCGTAACCAAAGCGTCTTATGGGTTATCTAACGGAGGAGCAATATCACTTCCAGCATCAGAAAGATTTTCTACCTCTCTACGATAGTTGTCTTCTGGAGGGTTAGGAGGTAAGGGTTGATATCCTTCAGGAGGCAGCCCTTGCATCGTACATGATCGACGAATACCTTGATCTTCTATGGGCTCAATTGTGGAGAATGATAGAACACACTAAAAATATAGGACCAACTAACGAAAAGAGATAGCACACACTAATAAAATCTAAGAATCACAACCAAGCAAACAGGACTTTCTATCGATGACCGTACTAGTTGGTGATGAAATCCAATGTCACGTGATCAAGTCAAGAAGCGGCGGGGATAGGGTGGAACAGTTACAATGGTGACCTTCTTAACGGACTTGTGCCTTGGTGCAAGCTTCCACGCAGTAATTGTGGATTTACCCTCCAAGGAGCCCGAGTGAGTTTGACCAATGTTTGCTCCAGGTACAGTGAGACTTCCCTTCACTGTCACCTTGTGTAAGTGTTGTTGGGAAATAATACCCTACGGACTAGCAAACTAGGGATAGTATTGCATGCAGATTTTGACCGTAAAGAAATGACCTTTTAACCTACCACCCAAAACTTAAACCCCTCTTTCACGATACATGCATGGAAAGGAACTACTAAACTTTTTACTGATGTTTGGTGTAGATCCTCCATTGCACTTTTGACCGCTTGCTTGCGTGGCTCCTTCCAAAGTAATCCTGCAATCAAAACAAACAACCTCGCATGCATGCTAATTTTCTACTTGAGGGTCAGAAATTAAGCATAAATTACACAAACCACATATAACTCATGCATTGGGATGGGAAAAGTATTCTTTTATTATCTTCAAAATGAATCAACTTACAATAATAAGTCGAGACCGATCACCGCTCCTTGATCATGATCCTGGGCTCCTCCTCTTCTTTTGTCCTCCAACTGCTTTGCGTTAAATTATCCTTAGGCTTGAGGAAAGGCTAAAGGGTTGGGAAAATGGATTCGGCAAATGGGCAGAGTTTCTTCGCTATAATTTTCCTCCTCCAAATAGTACCCCTACCCCTTCTTTTATAGGCTCGAAGGAGCTATGGTTTTGGATGAACTCTCGGCCATGCATGGCCGGGAGTTTCAGTTAACTAACCCATAGCTTTTTGTCCCATTGGAAACTTTCCTATTTTTTTGTTTTGTTGGGTAAATGTGGGCTGTAGTAGGCCTGCCAGTGTTCACACGTGTGTAGCAGTGGGTTAGGGTGCGTGTGACTTTACCCAAGAGGATTTTCAAGAGTTTGTTCAACATAGTTTTGTCAAGGAAGGGATATGAGTTGGCCTGATGCCAGGTAAGCATGTGTGGTGCAATTTAGGGTTATAACAGATTCCCCCTAATGTGTGAGGTCAGAAGAGCATCTGATGGATGAAATACATTACCAATAATTTACCAATCTGTACTGATATGTTGAATGAGGGAGCCCAAGAATTAGGAATCAGGAGGTGTCATCTGCAAAATAACAAATGTCTCACCGAGGCGGGCATACCCATGCTCGGGATAAAATAGAACCATGGCTACCAATCAAATACATTGTATATCCATGTCAAATAACTATAGAGAGTAGCCAGAAATAATACACAACAGAGCTACATCTCGAAATCAGAAAGATATACATATAGAGTATCCATCTCTCAGAAGCTGATGTGGCCTGATGGCTGTACTTCAGAGCTCGAGCAACAACTTCAAAATCTTCTAAAACTTGGGTAGGAGTGTAGGATGAGTGTATGACTACACTACCCAGAGGTCTTCGATGGCTCGTTCGTTGTGGACTTGATAATCTTGATGATCGGACTGAAGGCTTCAGTGATTTCGAACAAAGACTTGATTGGACTTTCTGGATGGTCGGGTATGCGGATAGGAGACATATTGCAGAGGGGATGACTTAGGCTTAGTGACAGACTTCCCTTAGACAAAATTACGACAAGTGATAAGACTCAGGCAACATATATGTAAATCATAAGTCTATGAAGCAGGAGGCAACGCAAACTCTCCATATGTTTGGAAGAGTAACCAAATGGTGGAGGACACAACTCTATATAGCGAGAAAAGATCCCTAAGGTCATACTACATCCCATAGTATGATAATCAAACGGACAAATGTGCTTTATCCAAGGGTGACTCATGATGCTACCAATAAATAAAATACCTTTCCCATCCTCTTTTTGGGGTATATTTGATTTTTTTTGTTCTTTTTGCTAATTTTTGAAAAATAATAAAGGAATATTAAGTTACAATGGAGGAATGAGTACTGCAAACATACAAGCTCGAGGCACAAGGACAAGACTGATGTTCTGGTAAAATGATACTCGGGAAAAATCCTCTGATGGCCAAAGGTGTTAAGACGCAGAAGCAAACTATCACAAGGCTGGTGGATAAGGTAGGCAAATGTGGTTGATAGAACACACAATGGTAACGTCCTTCGATGTAAGTTTAACGAGCCCAGAGAAGGGAAGCTCGGTGGTTTTTCATATTTAGAGAGTCTGAAAAAGCATAAAAGGAGACTCCATTGGGGTACCCTTTTTGATAATAGTCTAGTCGGTTCAAAAAAGGGATAAACTAGCACCGATTAGACGTCAATTCAAAACCATTTTAACGAGTGTGAAAAGGACAAGATCACTCGGCTATTTTTTCACTTTTAAGGAGTCTGAAAAAAGCTTAACCATGGGCTCCGTCAGGAATGTTCTTCTGGACCATTTTAATGAGTGTGAAAGAATAAGATCACTCGAAAATCTTTTCAATTTTAGGGAGTCTGAAAAGAGCTTAACTATGGACTCCGTGGGGGTTTCTTTTTCATAAATTTAGTCCCTCAGGCCCGAAAAAGGAATAAAATTATACCTGAGAATACTCTTCTAAAGAATGGGAATTTGATAGAGTATACTTTTGTTTGTATAGTTGACCGTCCAGACCAAAAAAGGGGTAAACTACCGCCGAACAGACGTGACTTCAAATTTCAGTTTAACGAGTGTGAAAGGTCAACAGATCGCTCGACAATCTTTTCATGTTTAGAGGGTCTAAAAAGGGCTTAAAAGGAGACCCGTTATGTTTTGGGAGTCTGGAGGATAAGGAAAAGAGTGAAAAAGACCCATGAAAATGAGGCTCAAACTCATATTCAGGAAAGACTATACAGACTCCTGAGCCTACAATGTTGTTAAAAACGGCATGGACACCATAATGCAACCAGGACCTACTTAGGGCATCCATGTTGTGGTAAGCTCTACCACCAAGTTGCAACACTTCTAGAGCAGATATGATAGTTATGTGTCACAACCTGGTGGGATCGATCCTATGGCATAAGAAAAAGCCAACGAGATGCAAAAGTTGGGGCGATATCCTAACCTATATGCTCAAGTGGATTTTTATTTTTTTTAATTTTTATGGACCGTCCATATATATTTATTTTTATTTTTATTTTTTTTCGAAACTCAAAAAAAAGTGTCCCAATACCTGATCAAATCCCTCCCATATAACTCCTGGATCACTCTAAATGGTTTTTGGTATAAAGAAACTGATAAGGGGGGCCAAAAAAGTGACAAAAGAGGCCAAAATGTCTATAAATAGAAGCTGGCAGCTCATTATCACCATTGCTGATTTGGAAATTGACTCTAGAGCCAAAACACCCCCTTTTCCAAAGATCGTGATTCCAGGAGCTACAGTGGACGAAACGGACTTCTGCTTGGACCAAGTAAGTACAAACTCACTTATCTAGCTATTCAATACTTCCTTTTTAGCATTTAGTTGATTTTTGGGGTGGGCGTCGACCTCAAAAAGGTCGGCCCTAGGTAAACGCGGGCTGTCCAGAGATAGCCTGCGGGTACCCGCATGTAGAGCAAAGCCTGCACACAGATACCCATGAATGTCACCTCAACAGGCCACGTGTACCCCCCCGTGTGATGAAAAAGCAAATGGAAGCATGTATTGACCCTCCTTTTCCTTTTTGTGTTGGCAGGATGTATGTCCAGTGGAGGGAAAGGGAGCATGAGGCCTCCAATGAGTTAGCGATTGCAGATCTGAACGTTGTGGCTGTGCTGATGCAGTGCGGGCTGTTGAAATTATTTTTATGTCCATTCATGCACGCGCAACCAAGGCTACTGAATGCCTTGATTGATTACTGGCACCCTGACGCAGAGGCGTTTATGCTAGAGGGGCAATCCTTGGTGCCCACCACCGAGGATATTTACTTTTTGACTGGCCTCTCAAGGAGAGGGGAACCAGTGAACTTTCAGACTTTTCCTGCGGGGCCGAGCAAGGTCTCGGAGATGATAGATGAGTACTGTGAGGCTGGGACCAATCATAGAGGTTCCTCGGTACCTGTTAGTAGGATTACTAGCCTCGCCCTACAGACTATTTTATTTCTCATTGGGTGGATTACCGGCTCAGCAGCCATGCATCAAGATTCACGCACACAGATGAACTGTGCGATCCAGTGCATGAATGCACAAATTTTTGATTGGAGTACCACACTGTTGGAGGGCATGAAGAGGCAATTGACAGATTGTTGACAACGGACACATAGGAACTTCGGGTTTGGGACCATCTTGTGTTCGTTCTTTTTCGAGAGAGTTTCGTGCTTCAGTCCTCGACTGACAGTACGAGGACATCTGGCCACTTTCCCCGCAGTATATAGATGGGCAGTGCTACTGTCGTGATAGGGTGGTGGAAGGACCGTGGAGGCCTTCAACGACGAATTTTTTGCTTGGCTGTCACGACAGATCCCTGCTATAGAGGACTACCCATATGCGGGGATCGACTTCTCCAGAGATCCAGAGATACCAGTGCCTCCTGGTGAGGAGCGAGGGGAGATGGGTAAGTCTCCACCTATATAGTTTTTTTTTTGTTTGCATATATAATTTTTATGTCTTTTTTATATAAATATCATGTTTTTGTATACCAGAGTTTTTGATGGGTGAACGTTTATTGCATGCAGATGTGGGACCTGTGCGACCTGCCAACTATGCATGGAACATGCGTCGCCCACGGCCGGAAGCCGCAGCTGCTGCCGCTGGGGGAGCAGCAGTAGCAGGGAACCTCCTAGCAGGAGAGGCCGAGAGAGTCCTGAGGTGAATTGAGCGAAACTTTACTACGCTCACTCGCACAGTCTTGATGGCAGAGATAGAGGACCTGCCACCATCGATGAAGACTCATGTTGTGGGGGCACCTCGGACATGGGTCTGATTGTTTAGGCATTTAGCCCACACTGTAGATGATTATAACAGGGCCCATAGGCCCTGAATAGACTTTAGACTCTTTATGTTCCATAGGCACTTTGTTGTATATATTTTTTGAGGGCATAAGCCCTGTGACTCATTACTGTTCCCACTTTTGAGGCGCTTGCGCCCATCTATGTACTCTGAGGATTTTATGATGTTTATATATGGTTTTTTATCTCTTTTTGTGTCTTATGGATTATGTGTGCAAAACTGTATTTAGATGTTTATGTCCATGATCTTTTTTATATGTGGGCAAGATGCCAATCTAAAATGTGATTAGCTAGAGTATCTATGATTTGGTTTAATCTCCTAGGAACATGAAAATATGTAATATAATCAAAGTTGCGTTCTAAGAGACGTACCCTAAGGAATCGTCAGTGTAAAGTTGGATCATGAACCCAGTATATTCTGTTTAGCTGTGACACAACCAGTTGAGCATCTAGATATACCCGGAGATGAGAGATACCCAATGATAATGCGTCACGAAGCAACTCAATAACTGCACTATACTCGGCAACATTATTTGTGGCATCACCTAAGAATATACCTCCGAAATATAACAACTGACCCTGTGGTGTAAAGATTACCCAAGCTACAGAGGCAAGCCTCCGCGTGTGTCGACTAGCACCATCCGCATACCCAACGAACACCTCGGACTCTCTTGACATCTGCCATATTGATGAAAGATAACATCAATGACACGTCCATAACACTTTTTCAAAGAAATGTAAAAAAGTAATAGTACAAAGACTATACATATGTTACAAAAATTTACCCACAGTGACCTTTCTATGAGTAATACTTCTTGAGGTAGAGCCCATTTCTAGGCTTCGCCAAAGCATTCCCTTCAAAATCAACCAAACGATAAGCGCCCTTTTTTAAAACCTCTTTGATAATGAAGGGTCCGAACCACATGGGTTTAAACTTTCCTTCCCCCAGGGGGTCCTTGTCTTGGTCATAGACCAGGACAAGGTCACTCTCAGAAAAAATCCGAGGATGAACGGACCTATCATATTGACACTTAACCTTATGTTTGTGAGCCTTGTTGGCCAAGGCCACATCGCGACGCTGTTCATCAAGCTGCTCAAGGTGTACTAACCATTCTTCAAGTGGAGAAGTGTCTAGCAATAACTATACTGCCAATTTCAGAGATGGGATTTGACATTCGATGGGCAAGACTACCTCCATCCCGTAAATGAGTTGGAAAGGTGAGAAACTAGTTGCAGTCTTAACTGATGTTCGATAAGCCCATAATGCCAAGTATAACATCAAATGCCAGTTTGACTTGGCTGATTTGATAGTTCGTTGTAGAATCATTTTAAGAGTTTTGTTTACAGCTTCCACCTATCCATTGGCTTGGGGATAATAAGGTGATGAATGTTCTTACTGTAACCCAAGCTTTGACGTTAACTCGTTCATCATTTGATTCTGAAAGTGAATTCCATGGTCAGTGAAAATCTCTCTCGGGACGCTGAACCTTGCTATAATTTGGTTGAATAAGAAGAGAGTTGCAGTCTCCCCATCATCTTTAAACATTGGCATAGCTTCGACCCACTTAGTGAAGTAGTTGACAACTACGATGATATAGCGGTACCCCCTTGCTGACGGGGGGTTGCATGTAGTGTAATCAATCCCCCACTTAGTGAAGGGACCAACTGTGATGACAAGAAACATAGGATATGGATGTGCCCTCATCTTCCGAGAGAAGATTTTGCATGGATGACACTTCTTGACCGACTCGATACAATCTTTGATAAGTGTGGGCCAGAAGTAACCTGCTCGTAAAATATTTTGGGTTGTTTCCAACCCAGATAAGTGACCGCCAGAAGCTCCTATATGACAATCATTGAGCACTATGATGGCCTCCTCATGAGTGAGACATCGACGCAAGACACAATCCACACCTCTCTGATACAATGTATCATCGAGTATGAGATAGTTCTTAGCCTGATGGTGTATCCGCCGACGCTCGTCATGAGAAGCAGAGGTGGGGCACTTCAAAGTTTGGAGATAGATCAGTATATCTCCGTACCAGGGGTATGAATATTCAATCAAAAAAATACCCCCCCGGATAGGCGATTCCTCAGGCACAACGTCACCTAACTCAACCGGAAGCTCCGAAATAAGTTCTGCGAAGACCAATGACTTCTTGGACTTTGCTGAAACAAAGTCTAAGTCAAATTCTTGGAGGATGACCATCCATCTACTGATTTTTCCACTGATAACTTTTTGTGTCAACATATACTGGAATGGATTCACGACAACAATGATGGTGGTCTTACGAAACAGAACATAGTGACAGAACCGTTGAACAGCATGAACTGTTTCCAAGGCAAGTTTTTCAAGATGGGAAAAATTAAGTTCCGGTCCTATGATGCCTTGACTTAGGTAATAGATCATGTATTCTAAAAACGAATCATCTTCCTGAACTAAAACCATGCCTATAGTTGACTCTGTGGTAGCCACATATAATAAGAAATCTTTGTTATAATTAGGTGGCCGTAGTAGAGGTGCGGTTGTGAGGGCGTGTTTTAATGCGTCGAAAGAGCGTTGAGAGGCTTCGTCCCAGAAAAAGGGAACATCTTTTTTAATTAAACGCATAAAGCCCTTGGTGATTTCGGCATAGTTGGTAATGAAGCATCGTAAGAAGTTCACCTTGACTTGAAGACTTTGAAGTTGTAGGATTGTGCGTGGGGGGGGGCAACTGGATTATTGCCTCCACCTTAAGAGGATCCACCATGATCCCTATTGTTGATACGATGAAACCTAACAAACGTCCTGACGTGACGCAAAAGCTACACTTGTTGCGATTCAAACGAATCTTGAAGTAGCGACAACGTTCGAAGATTAGTCTGAGGTGCATAGGATGATCCTTTCGCTTGCAAGAGTGTGATGCTAAATCATCTAAATAGGCCTCGACTATATGTTTGAGGTTGTGAAATGAAAAAGACATGGCCCGCTGGAAAGTAGCTCCAGCATTCTTGAGGCCAAAAGGCATCTTACGATAGGCGAATGTACCCAACAGACAAATGAATGTCGTTTTATGTTGGTCTTCAGGTTTGATTTGGATTTGATTATAGCCCAAAAAACCATCCATGAACAAAAAGGCTTCACAACCGGCACATTCATCAATGATCTGGTCAATGAATGGGGTTGGAAAATTATCTTTGGGACATGCCTTGTTCAAATCACGGAAATCAGTACACACGCAAATCATGCCTTGTTTTTTATCGAATGGTACGGGGTTTGACACCCATTGAGTCAAATGAATAGGATAAATGAAACCTGCCTTGATAAATTTCTCAACCTCAAGCTTAATGGTTGTTGCTTTCCTAGGATTAACTAGATGAAGTTTTTGTTGAACCATCTTGGCATCAGGATACGTTGTGATTTCATGTTCAACTATTTTCGGATCGATACCTGGCATCTGCTCATAAGACCAGGCAAAAACATCGCGGAATTCTTTGAAAAGATCCGTGTAAATCTGAATCTCTTTGGAGGAGCAATCCGCTCCGACGAAGACATTCTCCACGACGCCAGAGTTTCGGGAGATATCGATAGGTATAGTTTCAGCGATAGTCACCATATTTCCCTCAGCATAAATTTCCTGTGTAGCTAAGAGGTTAATAGGACATGGCTGATCTCCCGTCATGGTGATAGTGAATTCTCCTGCCTCAATTCGACGTAACTCTGGGAGGAAATATGATCTGTGATGAAGATCGTCCCAAGGTTTGTCTAGACTAGTCATTGCTTCAATTACTGCTTCGTCAGAAGGTAAGACTAAGTCTAACGAATCTGTGGTAGCAAGAGAACCTTGAGCCAAAATAGGCTCGAGAAGTGGATCCAACTCTGGTGCTGGAGTCGGATCGGGGTTAGCTGAAGCTTGCTGGACTAAAAAGTATGCTACTTCAGTGGCCGACAAGGGCATGGACATGTCGGAGTGCCCTGTCTCATCCATCATGGCTGATGGGGAAGGAAGAATCCACGGATCCTCAAAGTAAGTTGTGCGGAATGATGAAACATGAAAAATCTCATCCTTGTGGTGACTAGATATAAACTTGACATCGTCATGAGGTGGTGGGTAATCGAAGGTACCCATCAAGGATGGGCACAAACCAACTCCTACGTTAACGACACTGGGTTGAGGATTATCAATCATGGGAACCATGGATGCCCCCAAAGCTGGGTCAGGTCTAGAGAAGGACAACTAATCAATGGTCACTATCCGACCCTCGTGTGGAAACAGCAAGACTCGAAAAACTGTAGCAACCACAGCTTGCATAGCATAAGTCCAACTTCAACCTAACAAGAGGTTATATTCGAGGGGAGCATCGACTAACTCTACTTCAACACACACAGTCTTCCCTCCTAACTGCACAAGAAAAGAAGGAACGATGCCATGTGGTTGAAAAGAACGACTATCAAACATAGTAAGGAGAGTAGGTGACAGAGACAAAGCGGGCTGGCCAATGGCCTTCCAACATGCTAATGACATAACACATGTCAAGGCGCCCTCGTCGACCACCATGCGAAAGATATTGTGTGTAAAAGTTTTCGTGGGATGAGCCACTACTATCTGAAATGCTACATGGTAAGGCAGACGAGGTTTTAAGTCGGTTGTATCTAGCATGATGGTACCCGGGTTACAAATCTCAGTAGAGCCTAAAGCAGTTAACAAGGCTTTTCACTGAGCAGGGCAGCTCTGGAGGACTTCCAAAGCAGACATCTCATAAGGGGTTTGTGATAAATCTTCCACCACAAAGTATTTCTAGGCGGCCCTTGTGTTTGGGTTGTGAGAAGCTTTCTTAAATGCACCCTTTGGAATGCGTGTCATTGTTTCGCCCAACGTCTTCTCAATCTGTAGAGGAAGAGATGGGATCTCAACTTCTTTACCCTTCTCAGAGGCACTTTTTTTACTATAGTCATGCGCTCTAGTCGTTATTAAAGCATCACCCCGCACCATATATACTTTAGTGGATGAGGAATTGTTTGTGAGAGGGCAGGTTTCTTGGCTGCCCCCTTCGGCACTTGTAGAGGCTTGAGTTAAATTTTGCCCATGCTGAAAGGGATTAGTCAACACGGCTTGTTGTTGCTGCGTGACAAAATTTTGGGCCTCTGCAAGTCGAGAACAAAGATGGGTCGGGTGGTCTTCCACACACAAGTTGCACGGATACCTCACCTTTCATTTTTCTGTGGTTCCCTCGCCAGCATTATCAGTGGGTTTTTTATCCCCCTTACCCTTTTTGCGTTGTTTTTTCTTCCCTTCAGGCTGCTGGGTGGCCTTTGGGTTAGTCATCTGCATGGAGTGTACTTTCGACGTTTGGGTAGGAGGAGCAGCCAAAGCAGTAGTCTGGCTGGCCACTGAGTGTTGTATAGATAATTGTTGCAATTGTTTTGTCAATTGCTCAGCGGACTTAGTTTGTGCTGAACTGACGATACCATCGGCATGTGGTCCAACTCTCTGTCTAGTTTTCTCCAGTATCGAATGTGGCGCATCTGGCAAGATGTTGTATAATAAACCAGACTGAGAATAGATGAGCTCAAACTATTCAGCCCGCATAATGGCGTCTTCTTCAGAGAAAACTCTGGACGTTGCGACATCTTTGGACAAATGTGGAACCAAGGAATTAATGAACCACTCCAGTAGGAATGTTGGTGGGACTAGTACTTTGATTAGACTCTTTTGACGTCTCCACTCTTGGATATGATCAGAGATATGGTCCACTATCGTCTGTTCGAAATTGGAAAGCAACTCTGTGCCAGCGTCGTATCTCACAGGTAACTGGAAATGGTTAAGGAAGGCCATCGCCAGTTCGCCAAAAGAAGAGTATCTTTAGCGATCAAGTTGAATGTACCATTTCGTGGCACATCCGATAAGAGTGCATTGAAACAATCGCAACTGGACAGAGTCATCTTTCAATGAGTTAGATGAACACCAAAGATGGAAAGTAGTCACATGATCACCTGGATCTTCATTAGGCTTGGCCTCAAACTTTGGAATGTCCAAAGGAAACTTCGTTGGCATAGGAGGCCAACGTGGATCATGGAAAATAGGATCATTTAACAACCGTTTCAAATATGGCAAGTGTAACATCGCCAGGAATGGTAGTTTGGGTTGCTTCTAATAGCCTGGGAAAAAGGATCCTGGAGTTTGAATGGCACCAGGTTGCCAGGAAAAGTTTGGCTGTTGGCCCGGATTCTGGTAGAAACCATGGCCCTGACCAACGTAATGATTTTGCATATGTGGAGACATCATTGGTTGATTCCCCATAAAGGACATAGGATGTTGGGCATTCATCATGTTTGACGGACTTTGGGAAGGATTACCCCATGTCGGTCCTAATGGGAGAGGCATAGAAGTCTATCCAGGGTTCCATTGAGTGTGGAAAGAATTATCCCAGAACGAAATTCCAGAGGAGGGAATGGATCCTTGTCCTGAGTTCCAAAGTCCTCCTATATGTGCCCCCGACGCAGGAATAGTACCCTGCACCGGAGTAGACTGTCCAAAAATGGGAGTGCCCCTAGACGAGAAAGCGGTGGATGCAAAAGTGTTGTTACCAAATGTCTCGTTCCAAACAAACGGTGATGAACCTACCAGAATAGTGTGCATAGGTGTTCCTTGACTCCCGGCTCCAAATGAACTCATGTGTGCAGGCTACCCGACGGACTATTGATGCAGACCACCAAGCGAAGGGGACAAAGGAGAGATATGACCTCCAGTGTAAGGAAAAGCGTTAAAAGGGATAGGAATTCCCCCAAGTTAACCTTGCAGAGGAGCGTTAGAGCTGCCTTCCCCCAGACCCAAAGTAAATTGGAGTGAGTGAGTGCAGGAATTGTGCCTGAACTAGGCATACCGTATGAGAACGGAGGGCCTGTCACACTAGGTGTAAAGGGATTTGTGGCCGCCGCGATAGATGGGATCGGTCCACTGTGTGACGAAGTTGCGGCCGAGACCATGCTGGCCCAGACCAATGATGGCAAGTTAGGAGATTCTTCTCCTGTGGTAGCAATGGTGGTGGGAATGGAAGAATTCCCAGAGGAAGTAACAATGTTTGTTTCCATAGCTGTGTGAGGCACTGACAGGCATTCATAAAATTGGATTGGTACACTGACCGATGGCCAAGTATCAGTGGTTGGGGTTTCAACCGAACCAAGATTGGCAGTTGATTCCTCTGGGATTTGTTTGGGCACAATGGTTTGTAACCCGGTTGCTTCAAAAGACCCTTGTTGGTCTAGCTTCCGCCTTAATGGTGGCGGGGGTGGCTCCAGTATAACTGGCGGCAGGCCCAGAAGACTTCGTGACCGGTGGAGCTCGGGATCCTCCACTGTGTGAGAAGATCCAAGACCCACTAAGGTATTCTACACATTCAAATAGTAACACACACTAAAAAAGAATCCCCTAAGAGATAAGACAAGCAATCACTAACTATTTTGAAGAACAGTTACAACAACCAACACTAGAGCAACTTACCGGTGCAAGTGCAACTCGAAACTGGAAGCACCCTCTGGGTATACTCTACAAAGAATGGCCTGATGTCTGTCCTAGGTACCACGGTATACCCCCGCATTCACCTGTATATGTCCCTAAAAAATATTGGCAACTAGTTTTCCAGCACGCGAACAGTCACCAGGCGGGTACAGTCGATAGTCGGGTAGACCACAATGAGCAGGGTATCAAGCCCGAAACTTGTCAAGGGTATCGAGAGAAAATGGTCTGGAAGACAACTAAGGACCTTGAATGGATTCGATACCCATGAAGCCCCATGGAAAATGCAAATGACGGAATCCCAAAACAAGCCCTCGATATGTGTTCTCCACTACGCTTGGTCCGGCTTTGGAGGGGTTATCTCCGCTACCTTTCCTCACGCAACCTCATGTTTATCCCCTGTGTTAGAGGGGGGTCCCGGATAACTTCCATGAAACTAGACTTCTACACCTCCTATCACGGACTCCAATGTTTGGTTTTGAGTGGCCTTGGAGAGTTTCCTCTCCAACCTAATCCAAGGCCCTAGTCCTGAACTAGTTTTTGGACCCGATAAACAAAAAGTCTAATAGATTTTATATTAGCGTTTCTTTTATGGGATTTTTTTTATGTCACGGGGTATGAAGGTGAAACTGATGATGTGTAAAGACTCAAATCAAAAACAAATGAAAAAAAAAAGATGGAAACAAAATGCTTTTACTAAATGCAAAAATCAACAACTTTTCACAAAGAAAGACTTCTTTTTCTTTTCAATTTTTCTAAGATTTCATGTAGCAAACATAAAGGAATTTCACTCGACTACGAGCTACTTATACTCTAAATGAACTAAAACAAACTTATGAACAAAAAGACTTCTCCCTAGCTATTGATGTAGAAACACAATCTTCAAACAAAGAAGAAAATGAAAAGATTTTTTTTTTTTTTTATTTACTTGCTAATCAAGCAACAAAGGGAAAATATCGACAAGCACAAAACCAAGAAAAAAAAAAAAAATCTGGCTTAAAGCACAGATCGCAAAGAATCAAAGCAAAGACACCCAATGGCAATCAAGAAAGCACCGACTCTTACGCTTGTCTAAAAACCATGAAAAAAAAAATTTCTTTTTTATCTTTTCTATCAACTATCAACTAAGAAAAAACAGGCTAAGGGTAAGATTCCCTAACCTACTGACTCCTCAACCCTAGGCTCAAACACCTGAGAGGAACACTTCTCACCATATGAGGGGATGACTACCCCACCCTGATTGAAAAGCAACCTGTCAAGCATGCCTCTGTCACTGAAACAGCACGCGTGCAAATGTGTGCTGAGCTACAACAGAGCACGTGTACCCATGGGCTGCACTTGCATAGGCCGCGTGTATGTAAAAACTACAAGACAAAAATAAACACAGGCAACCCAGACTAGGAAGAGGCCTCTGGTATTGATAACCAGGGTCTTTTGAAGGCTTGGATGCTTCTTCTTAACAAAAAAGAAAAATAATTGTAAGGAATAACAAAACGCAATAAAGAAAATGGAGACAAGACTGTGAACCAACAAGACTCAGACAGGATCTAGAAAGCCCCTTGAGAATGTATAATTTCGACAGGGAAGAGGAGAACTGCCTCTCAAGATTTTTTACTCCTACACGCTACTAAAACCTCTACATTTAGCGTTCACACGTGGGTTGCAGGAGATTAGGGCACGGGTAAACGTGTGCAGGCCTTTTGTAGGCCGCGTTTACCTTTGTGTGTCCTGAAAATTGTCATCAAGCAACAGTCAGGGAAAAACTGGTATAAAGAACCAAGTTCCTTGCTAGCTCAGGCCTTACAAAAAAATACACGCAAAGAAAAATAAAATCTAATCTCTTAAACTACCCAAAAACTCAACTTAATACGGAAACCCTAAAGAGTATCTTCCCCAGTGGATTTGTTAATTTTGTTGTTGGGAAATAATACCCTACGGACTAACAAACTAGGGCTAGGCTTGCATGCAGATTTTGATCGTAAAGAAATGACCTTTTAACCTACCACCCAAAACTTAAACCCATCTTTCACGATACATGCATGGAAAGGAACTACTAACCTTTTAACTAATGTTTGGTGTAGATCCTCCATTGTGCTTTTGACAGCTTGCTTGCGCAGCTCCTTCCAAAGTAATCCTGCAATCAAAACAAACAACTACGCATGCATGCTAGTTTTCTACTTGAGGGTCAAAAATTAAGCATAAATTACACAAACCACATATAACTCATGCATTCGGACAGGAAAAGTATTTTTTTATTATCTTAAAAATGAATCGACTTACAATAATAAGTCGAGACCAGCCACCGCTCCTTGATCCTGATCCTGGGCTCCTCCTCTTCTTTTGTCCTCCAACTGCTTTGCGTTAAATTCTCCTTAGGCTTGAGGAAAGGCTAAAGGTTTGGGACAATGGATTCGGAAAATGGGCAGAGTTTCTTCGCTATAATTTTCCTCCTCCAAATAGTACCCCTACCCCTTCTTTTATAGGCTCGAAGGAGCTAGGGTTTTGGACGAACTCTTGGCCATGCATGGCCGGGAGTTTCAGTTAACTGACCCATAGCTTTTTGTCTCGTCGGCAACTTTCCTATTTTTGTTTTTTTTTAGGTAAACACGGGCTGTAGTAGGCCTGCCAGCATTCACACGCGTGCAGTAGTGGGTTAGGGCACGTGTGACTTTACCCAAGAGGATTTTCAAGAGTTTGTTCAGTATAGTTTTGGCAAGGAATGGATATGAGTTGGCCTGATGCCAGGTAAGCATGTGTGGTGCAATTTAGGGTTATAACAGTAAGACCCTAAAGATTATGGCCACTAAGGTTACCAATTCGCAGTCAGCCCCTGGGTGGGAACAGTCGATAGTCCAATCCGAACATATGGGCAGGGTATCGAGCCTGAGATCAACTAAAAGGCTTCCACATAGTAATTGTGGATTTACCTTTAAGTGATCCCCATAATATGATCTAACCACCACAATCAGTTAAACCACGGAGGGATAATCTTTGTAGCTCACCCGAATGCGACCTCGTGCATAACCCCTGTGTGAGAGGGGGACCCCAGACAGACTTATGCGATAATTGGATTTGACTCTCCCTAACTCAGGATACTAATGTTTTTTTTGGAAACTTTGGAGAGTTATGCTCACAGCCTAATCCAAAGTACTAAGCCTAGTCTACTGTTGGTGGAGGATCCTAGAAAAGAAAGAGTTCTAGATAATTTTTAATTAGCGTTCATTTTATAGTTGTTCTTTACTCAAAAGGGGTGCATGGAAGTGAAATGAATGGAATTATGACTCAGTCCTAAAAATGCATCAAATATGATAAGCACTCATTTCTTTTCGATGAACATCTATCTAAGGGAGAGAGGGAGTTATTTCCACTAACAAGCACTAATAAGGAATGTTCTCAAACAAATTTTCTTTCAATCAAATCTTGATGTGATGCTAAAACTTTTGAGATGCCTTCTAACCTGAACAATCAATCATGAAGATACTTTTTATTGTTTGCATGTGAATAATGATTAATTCAAAACAATGCTCATCTTGCTAATTATCTTCTTGGATGAATGAAAATCAGACCAACACAAGCAAGAATCATACAAACAATACACCCTCTCATTGTGATCGAAACAAGAAGTGAAAGAAAATAAACACTCAAAGAGAAATCAAACTTCACACAAAAAGAGATGTCGAAGAATAATGATCTTAACTAAAACCAATTGAAGAGATCTATAGGCCTTTGATGACTTTCACCAGAGTTTTTCGCTCAGTTGAAAAGGAGAGAAGGATAATGCATGGGTTTCAAACTCCAAATGGCAGAAAAACTCAACAACAATAGTGAAGAAGGCTACAAAATCCAAACAGTGGGATGTTTTTTCTTCAAAAAGACAGATGTCAAATATGGAAAGGAAGATGGATTGACTCACCAGGTGACGCAGCAAGAGAAAAGACAGAGGTAAAATAGTGAAAAACAATTCTGGAAGGTTTATTGGCCAAAGGAGGGTTGGTGCTCTGTTTTCAAGGACAAGGAGCGTTATAGCGCTCTATGTAAAGCACTCAGGGAGCACTGGCGCTCTGTTAACACAGAGACAGAGGCGCCAAGTTCAGAAAGCTCCTAAATATGTCAAAAAACTCAAAAATTGCAGTTCAATCTCGACAATTAGGCTGAGTGTGATGGGGTAGGGAGTCAATCATCTCATGAAACCAATCAAAAGAGGAGTGAACCAGGTCTAAAACAATCAATGGGTAAAACAAGGTCTATGAGGAGAAACCAAAACAAGAATTTTCGATTTGAGGACTCCCCAGTGGAGTCGCCAGTTTTTGTTGTAGGAAAATCTCCCCGCGGATAGGTAGATTACCTCAAAGAGCTAGACCCTAACTCTAAGACAGAAAAGTGCTTAACATGGACACTGACTTCCTTTCAAATCTATACAAACTAATACAAGAGAAGGAAGGAGAATAGAAGTACCTCTTTATTGACGTTTGTCCCTGCACGCTCCAAGTTGAGCTCCAATCCTTTGCCCCTCGATGAGCCTTGTAGACAAACAAAGTACGACCGCTTCCTACTCTATTGATATTAGCTTGAAAAGAGGTCTATCTATCAATGATAAGTTCATGTAAAATCAGGCACAAACTAGAAAGAAACAGGCCAAGCGTGTCATATTAATGAGAATAATGACAGTAGTACTTACAATCATAGATGCGAATGTGACAGCTTCGTCAAGTCCCCTTCGTCTTAACCCTTGCTCGAAAGATCCACAACCTGGATGATAGTAGCTTCATTGATCACTCTACTTTGACTGACTGTGTGTTTCCTATGAGATCATAGGTTTCATGCTAGAAATTCTTCCCCTTCTAGCATCACTTATGAGATCATAAGTCTGGTGTGATTCCCTCCTTCTATCCCTTTTTCACCATCAGAAAGATTGCTTATATAGGTTTAGAGGCGCTTAACCTCTTGAGTTATCATTAGAACAAGTTGAGGAATTCTCTCCTTGGATCAGGGATCTCCTGATGGAACCAAGAAATTGAATGCAACTACCTTCTAAACTTGAGAGATCCTCCTCTTATTCTTCTCAACGGGCCAACCACTGCCTCAAATTAGATAGCGCTCCCTCAAAAGGGGCATCAGGGTGCTATAGCGCTCCCTAGGAGGCTCAAGGGGGGTGCCAGCGCTCCAAAGATGGGTAGCTCTCCTTCAGAGGGGGCAGGGTAGAATTATAACGCTCCCTAAGACGTTATAGGGGAGCACCAGTGCTCCTATGGATGCCATAGGGGAGCGCTCCCTTTCAAAACCCTATTTTAAGAGCTCCTCTCAGGTGATAAGAGTTCTTTGACTTCAGTTAACCATTTTCCATCCTCCAAATCAAGTGTATGAGATGTCTTGAGTGCCTCCTTAGTGTCATTATTATGGCAGTATGCTTGAACCACATTTGTGACACTTGTGAACAACTTGTGACACTTTCGAAAGTTGTAAGGAATATGAGACACTTTCGACAGTTGAGAGGAACATGCGACACTTGCGACACTTGTTATGACGACACTTGTGACACCATCGAAGTGAGTAAATTTGATGAGTAGCAGTAATCGGTTTCCAACCGAAGGAACTCGAATTGTATAAGTATTATAGGTTCCAAATGTATTAATGTTGGAAAAAGTGAAAGGGCGTAATTTTAGCTGTTTGGAACTTGAATTGTAATTTTCTAAAGATGAATTGAATACACATGCAGAAGTCTTGAATTTTCCATGAAAAGATTCTAATGTTGGTGATTTGAGTTTTGTCACCTCTCTTTGTATGTACTTCCTGTATTTATGATTTCATTTTCATTGTCTTTTATTTAAATTGGATAGTCAAAGGCCCAGAATTAATCTTGTGATGCTCTTGGCTAAATAAATTTAAATTGTGTTAAGTTCTTCCTAACTAATTCAGAATTCATTCATTTAATGTTGTGATGCGGTTATATGTTTTCTTTTCTTCCTACACTTTGCAAACTTACAAATTATAACTCATATTTATCACCTCATTTAGCCTTTATCCTCTAGAGAGTTTTACTGGCCAGTCAGTGTTTCTATTCATTTTTAGAAGTTTGACTCCATAGCCCTAAGTGTCCCTCCCCTTCCTTGCCAGAAAAATTATAAAAACCCCCCAAAACAACAAAACCTATCCATTAATTGTCAAATAAAAACCAAGTGATAGGAGAGAGCCCTTTCTGAGCTGAGAAGGCTAGTACCCAGCTCTAAAGTTGGTTTGTAGGTTACCTGTGTCATTTTTTTTATCATTCAAACAAATTTACAGAGTGCTAACGGACGAAAAAAGTGTATTTCTATTAATAAATTATTCACATAAGTGTATAAGTGTTATATCCCTAAATTGCACCAAACATGCATACTTGGCATTAGGCCATCCTACTTGCTATCTTTGCCAAGCCATCATTGAACAAGATCTTCTAAAAAAACATTATTTTGAAGATGTACGCACCCTGCACCATTATTTCCCACGTACACATGCTAGCTGCACAATTACAGCTCACGTACACCCACAAAAAAGCGCGAAAAATAAAAATTGCAAAGGGATACGTGCTTTTGGGATGTTACCTAACTATTTGACTTCCCATAGCTAGTCACCCAACCGTTACTATATTTTTTGGCCTATAAAAGAAGGGGTTGGGGTCCCATTCCAAGGAGGAAGCATGAGATCAAAGAAACTCTACCCATTTCAGTATTCCCTCCTTGCCCCAATATTTTTTAGCCACATTGCAAGTTTGAGCCAGAATTCCCTTTTCTTCCATTGCAAACCTTTTCCATTTCCCTAGATAGGATTGAATAGGAGAAGGATACATGGAAGCAATTGGTGCATGGTGAAGAGGAGCCCAGGACCGAGTTCAAGGAGTAGTTTCCGGTCTCATATTGTAAGTGACTTTTGTGAGATTATTATAAAGAAATATTTTTTTCGTCCCGCCAAATGATGTCTTCAATCTCTATGATTTATTTACATTTTGTTTATGATATCTAACCCACTAATCCATATATAGAATGCATTCTTGTAGTTTCTTGTTTGTCTTTTGGTGAATGCAGGTCATCCTTGGGAGGAGATTTGAAGTCGAGAAACAACCGAGTGAAAAGGGATCGACACCGGACATGGAGTTCAAGGTAGGACTATCGAATCCCTAGAATTTATTTTTTTGTATATGATTGTGGGGTAATGTCAGGATAGTTGATAAAAGTAGGAGACTTTAGATGGTTAGATCTGCCTACACTTTATAACTCTGGTGTAGTCTGTAGGGGGTTTTCTTGCTATAAGAAGAATTGGCGACCATACTGGGGAGCCTCTAGGGTTTTTAGGGGATATTGTTTGGGTGCTTTAATTGGTTTAATTACCTTTTGTGAGTTTTTGTAAGTGTTTGAGTCTTTAATGGATTCTGGTCTTCCATACCAGTACTCCCCGCCTTGTCAGCTTGACTGTTGTTTTTTTTTTTTAAAGTTACAGAGGTGTACGTGGCCTGTAGTGGGTCTGAATGCGTACATATGTGCCCTAACTTTGGACAGCCCGCATACATACACAGGCTACTGAAGTGTCAGTAGCACGCCTGTGTTGAGAAGATATTTGTTAAAGAAGAGGCAATCATCCTCTTCCCTGTCAGAAGTCATACTTCTCAGGGGTTTTCTTGATCTAGTCTTGGTCTCTGTTATGACAGTCTTTAGCCTGGGTTTGACATCAATTTTCTTGTCTTTTTTAAAAATATTTCTTGTGTTTCCTAGATTTTTAAACTTATTTTTACCTTGAAGTTTTAAGAAAAATGAGTTGCATTTTGAAAAAAAATTCCCCCTCATGGTCGGGGGGGCCATGAATCGTGTATTCATCAGTTTCTTTTAGAATCTTTTGTTATTTCTGCTTTGATTGGAAGAAAATATAAAAAACTTATCTTTTTAGGTCTCTTTCTTTCTTGGCATTTGCTTGGCATTTTTATTTGAAAAAGAAAAAGAAATTAGCATAGAGTTGTGTTTTCTTCTCATCTTAAAAGCATTTCAAAAGAAAAGAAAAGAAAATAATCCTTGTTTGTTAGTGTTCTTATAATTTTTTTGCAAGAGTCTTAACAACATCAATTGCACTACCACAGCTTTTGAGTAAACCAAGCCTTAAAAAGAATGCTACCACACCTTTTGAGTAAACCAAGCCTTAAAAAGAACGCTAATTAAAATTAACTAGACTTTTTATGTTTGTAGGGTCAACCAACTAGTTTAGGGTTAGGGCCTTGAATTAGGTTTGTTGTTGGGAAATAATACCCTACAGACTAACAAGCTAGGGCTGAACTTGTACGCAGATCATGACCTTAAAGAAAACACTTTTAACCTATCACCCCAATACTCAAACCCCTTTTTCACACACAAGCATGGAAAGGACCTACTAACCTTTTTCTATCGATGCTTGATGTAAATCCTTCGTTGCACTTTATCCACTTGCTTTCGCTACTCCTTCCAAAGACAACCCTGCAATCAAGACAAAACACTACGCATGCATGCTATTTTTCTACCTAAGGGTTAGAGATTAAGCATAAACCAAATATAATATATATCACTTGTGCATTGGGACGGGAAAAGTATTCTTTTATTAATCTCAAGATGAAACAACTTACAAAAATGATAGAGACTGGCCACCATTCCTCGATCCTGATCCTGGGCTCCTCCTCTTCTTTGTCCTCTAACTGTTTTGCTTGAATTCTCCTTAAGCTTGAGGAAAGGCTAAAGGGTTGGGACAAATGGATTCGGCAATTGGGTAGAGTTTCTTTGCTATATTTTTCCTCCTCCAAATAGTACCCCTACCCCTTCTTTTATAGGCTAGAAGGAGCTAGGGTTTTGGACGAATTCTCGGCCATGCATGGCTGGGAGTTTCAGTTAACTGACCCAAATCTTTTTGTCCCGTTGACAACTTTCCTGTTTTTGTTCTTTTTTAGGTAAACGCGGGTTGTAGTAGGCCAGCCAGCGTTCCAACGCATGTAGTAGTAGGCCTGCCAGCGTTCCAACGTGTGCAGTAGTAGGTTAGGGCGTGTTTTACTTGATTTAAGAGGATTTTCAAGAGTTTAT
Organism: Picea engelmannii; assembly: GCA_009831015.1. Lineage (NCBI taxonomy): Eukaryota > Viridiplantae > Streptophyta > Pinopsida > Pinales > Pinaceae > Picea > Picea engelmannii. Next base: position 256,939 of record ML778828.1, on the reverse strand, counting down.
TCAGCATGGCTTTGGCAAGGATTGGATATGAGTAGGCCTGATGCCAGGTAAGCATGTGTGGTGCAATTTAGGGTTATAATAGATGCCCCCTAATGTGTGAGGTTAGAAGAGCATCTGATGGCCGAAATACATTACCAATTCTTTACCAATCTATACTGATGTGCTGAATGAGTGAGCCCAGGAATCAAGAATCAGGAGGTGCCGTCTGCAAAAAATATCAAATGTCTCACCAAGGTGGGAATACCCATGCTCGGGATAAGATAGAATCATGGCTACCAATCAAATACACTGTAGATCCATGTCAAATAACTATAAAGAGTAGCCGCGAACAATATACAGCGGAGCTACATCTCAAAATCAGAAAGATATACGTATAAAGTATCCATCTCCCAGAAGCTGATTCGGCCTGATGGCTGTACTTCAGAGCACGAGAAACAACTTCAAAATCTTCCAACACTCGGGTAGGAGTGTAAAATGAGTGTACGACTGCACTACCCAGAGGTCTTTGATGGCTTGTTGGTTATGGACTTGATAATCTTGATGATCGGACTGAAGGCTTCAGTGATTTCGAACAAATACTTGATTGGACGTTCAGGATGGTCGGGTATGCGGAACAGAGACATAATGCAGAGGGGCCGACTCAGGCTTAGTAACAAACTTCCCTTGGACAAAAGCATGACAAGTGATAAGACTCAGGTAGCATATATGTTAATCATAAGTCTACGAAGCAGGAGGCAACACAAACTCTCCATATGTTTGGAAGAGTAACCAAACGGTGGAGGACAAAACTCTATATAATGAGAAAAGCTTCCTAAGGTCATACTACATCCCATAGTCTGATGAATCAAATGGACAGATGTGCTTTATCCAAGGGTGACTCATGATGCTGCCAATAAAGAAAATACTTTTCCCATCCTCTTTTTGGGGTATATTTGATTTTTTTGTTCTTTTTGATGATTTTCGAAAAAGAATAAAGGAATATTACGTTACAAGGGAGGAACGAGTATAGAAAACATACAAGCTCAAGGCACAAGGACAAGACTGATTTTCTAGGAAATAATACTCTGGAAAAATCCTCCAGTGGCCAAAGGTGTTAAGACGCAGACGCAAACTGTTACTAGACTGATGGGTAAGGCATGCAAATGCGATTGATAAAACACACAATCGTAACGTCCTTCGATGTAAGTTTAGCAAGCCCAGAGAAGGGAAGCTCAGTGGTTTTTCATATTTTAGAGATTCTGAAAAAGCATAAAAGGAAACTCCATCGGGGTACCTTTTTCGACAATAGTCTAGTCGGTTCGAAAAAGGGGTAAGCTAGCACTGATTAGACATCAATTCAAAACCATTTTAACAAGTGTGACAAGGACAAGATCACTCGGCTATTTTTTCAATTTTAAGGAGTCTGAAAAAATCTTAACTATGGACTCCATCAGGAATATTCTTATGGACCAATTTAACGAGTGTGAAAGAATAAGATCACTCGTCGATCTTTTCAATTTTAGGGAGTCTGAAAAGAGATTAACTATGGACTCCGGGGGGTTTCTTTTTCGTAAATTTAGTCCCTCATGCCCGAAAAAAGGATAAAATTATACCTGAGGAAACTCTTCTAAAGAATGGGAATTCAATAGAGTATTCCTTTGTTCGTACAGTTTACCGTCCGAACTGAAAAAGGGGTAAACTACCACCGGACATATGTGACTTCAAATTTCAGTTTAACGAGCGTGAAGGGTCACAAGATCGCTCGGCAATCTTTTCATTTTTAGAGGGTCTGAAAAGGGCTTAAAAGGAGACCCGTTATGTTTTGGGATTCCGGGGGGTAAGACAAAGAGTGAAAAAGACCCATGCGAATGAGGCTTAAACTCATATTCAGGAAAGACTACATGGACTCCCAAGCCTACAGTGTTATTTAGAAATGGCATGGACACCATAATGCAACCAGGACCTACCTAGGGCATCCATGTTTTGGTAAGATCTACCACCAAGTTGCGACACTTCTAGAGCAGATATGACAGTTTCGTGCCACAACCGGATGGGATCGATCCTATATCATAAGAATAGAAGGCAACGATATGCAACAGTCAGGATGAAATCCTACCCTATATGCTCAAGTTGATTTTTGAAAACAATTTTTTTTTATGGACCGTCACTATCTTTTTTTTATTTTTTGAAACTCAATGAAAATTGTCCCAATACCTAATCAAATCCCTTCCATATAACTCCTAAACCACTCAAAATGGTTTTTGGTATAAAGAAACTGATAAAAGGGCCCAAAAAAGTGACAAAAGAGGCCAAAAAGTCTATAAATAGAAGCTGGAAGATCATTATCACCATTGTTGATTTGGAAATTGACTCTGGAGCCAAAAGACCCCCTTTGCCAAAGATCATGATTCCAGGAGCTACAGTGGACGAAACGGACTTCTGCTTGGACCAAGTAAGTACAAACTCCCTAATCTTGCAATTCAATACTTAATTTATTGCATTTAAGTTGGTTTTGGGGGTGGTCGTCGACCTCCAAGAGGTCGACCCTAGGCAAACGTGGGTTGTCTAGGGACAGCCCACAGGTACCCGCGCGCAGAGCCAAAACTACGTGCAGGTACCCACGATTGTCGCCTCGACAACCCGCGGGTGCCCCCCGTGCGATGGAAATTTTGAGTGAATTAAGACTTAACTTCCCCTTTTTTGCCTTGTGTTTTTGGCAAGATGTATGTTCAGTGGAGAGAGAGGGAGCACGAGGCCGCCAATGAGGCAGTGACTGCAGATCCGAACGTTATGGCCATGCTGACGCAGTGTGGCTTGGTAAAATTCTTTTTGTGTCTGTTTATGCGCCCTCAACCCAGGCTAATGAATACCTTGGTTGATTATTGGCACCCAGATGTAGAGGCCTTCATGATAGAGGGGCAATCCTTGGTGCCCACCACCGAGGATATTTACTTTTTAACTGGCCTCTCGAGTAGAGGGGAACTAGTCAATTTCCAGACTTTTCCTGCGGGGCCGAGCAAAGTCTCGAAACCGATAGAGGAGTATTGTGAGGCTGGTACCGATCAGAGATCTTCCTCGGTACCTGTGAGCAGGATTACCAGCCTCGCTCTCCAGACCATTTTATCGCTCATTGGGTGGATCACTAGCTCCGCAGTCGTGCATCATACTTCACGCGCACAGATGAACTGTGCAATTCAGTGCATGAATGCACAATTTTTTTACTGGAGTACCACACTACTAGCAAGCATGACAAGTCAATTGACAGCTTGCAGACAGCGGACACACAGGAACTTCGGGTTTGGGACCATCCTTTGTTCATTTTTCTTCGAGAGAGTTCCATGTTTCAGTCCTCGGTTGACAGTACAAGGACATCTGGCTACCTTCCCCACAGTGTGCAAATGGGCAGCGTTGTTGCCACGACAGGGTGGTGGAAGGACCACAGAGGCCTTCAATGATGACTTCTTTGCTTGGCTGTCACGACGGATCTTGGCTATTGAGGACTACCCATACACGGGGATCGACTTCTCCAGAGATCCAGCGATACCAGTGCCTCCTGGTGAGGAGCCAGGGGAGATGGGTAAGTCTCCACCTGTACAGCTTTTTTGTTTGCATATGTAATTTTTATGTCTTTTTGATATATATATATCATGTTTTTGTATACCAAAGTTTTTTGATGGGTGAACTTTTGTTGCATGCAGATGTGGGACCCGTGCGACCTGGCGACTATGCATAGAACAGGTGTCTCCCATGACCTGATGCCGTAGCTTCCGCCACTGGAGGAGCAGCAGTAGCCAGGAACCTCCCAGCAAGAGAGGTCGAGAGAGTCCTGAGGCGGATTGAGCGGAACTTTACTGCACTCACTCGCACAGTTCCCATGGTAGAGATAGAGGACTTGCCACCCTCTATGCAGACTCACGTTGTGGGGGAACCTCGGACATGGGTCCGATTGTTTAGGCATTTATCCCAGGATGTACATGATTATAACAGGGCCCACAGGCCCTGAGCATACTTTTAAACTTTTTATGTGCCACGAGCACCTTGTTGTATATATTTTTTGAGGGAATAAGCCCTGGTGACTTGTTATGGTTCCCACTTGTGAGGCACTTGCACCCATCTATGTACTCTGAGAATTTTATGATGTTTATATATGGTTTTTATTTATTTTTTGTGTCTTATGGATTATGTGTACAAAAATGTATTTACATGTGTGTGATCATGATCTTTTTATATGTGAGCGAGATGCCAATCCAAAATATGATTAGCTAGAGTATCTGTGATTTGATTTAGACTCCTAGGAACATGAAAATATGTAATATAATAAAAGTTGTGTTCCAAGAGACGTACCCTAAGGAATCGTCGGTGTAAAGTAGGGTCGTGCATGCGGTATATTCTGTTTAGCTGCGACACAACCAGTTGAGCATCTAGATAGACCCGGAGATGAGAGATACCCAATGATAAAGTGTCACGAAGCAACTCAATAACTGCACTATACTCATCAACATTGTTTGTGGTGTCACCTAAGCATATACCTCTGGAAGATAACAACTGACCTTGTGGTGTAAAGATCACCCAAGCTATGAAGGCAAGCCTCCGTGTGTGTCGACTAGCACCGTCAGCATACCCAACGAACACCTCAGATTCACTTGACATCTGCCATAATGATGAAAGATAACATCAATGACACGTCCATAACATGTTTTTAAAAGAAACGTAAAAAAGTAATAGTACAAAGACTATACATATGTTACAAAAAGTTACCCACAGTGACCATGCTATGAGTAATAATTTTTGAGGTAGAGCTCATTTCTAGGCTCCACCAAAGCATTCCATTCAAAATCGACCAGACGATAAGCACCCTTTTTTAAAACCTCCTTAACAATGAAGGGTCTGAACCACATGGGTTTAAACTTTCCTGCACCCAGGGGGTCCTTATCTTGGTCGTAAACTAGGACAAGGTCGCCCTCAGAGAAAACCCAAGGATGAATGGACCTATCATATTGACACTTGACCTTATGTTTATGAGCTTCGTTGGCCAGGGCCTCATTGCGACACTGTTCATCAAGCTGCTCTAGGTGTACTAACCATTCTTCAAGTGGAGAAGTGTCTGGCAATAACTATACTGCCAATTTCAAAGATGGAATTTGACATTCAATGGGCAAGACTGCCTCCAGCCAGTAAAAAAGTTGTAAAGGTGAGAAATCGATTGCAGTCTTAACTGAGGTTCGGTAAGCCCATAATGTCGAGTATAACATCAAATGCCAATTTGACTTGGCTGAGTTGATAGTTCGCTGTAGCATCATCTTGAGAGTTTTGTTAACAGCTTCCACCTGCCCATTGGCTTGGGGATAGTAAGGTGAGGAATGTTCTTTCCATAACCCAAGCTTTGATGTTAACTCGGACATCATTTGGTTCTGAAAGTGACTGCCATGGTCAGTGACAATCTCTCTCGGGACGCCGAACCATGCTATAATCTGATTAAATAAGAAGAGAGCTACAGTCTCTCCATCATCTTTAAACGTTGGCATAGCTTTGACCCACTTAGTGAAGTAGTCGACAGCTACGATGATATAGCGGTGCCCCCTTGCTGACGGGGGGTTTCATGTAGTGTAATCAATCAATCCCCCACTTAGTGAAGGGACCAACTATGATGACAGGAAACATAGGAGCTGGATGTGCCCTCATCTTCCATGAGAAGATTTGGCACGGATGGCACTTCTTGACCGACTCAATACAATCTTTCATAAGTGTGGTCCAGAAGTAACCTGCTCATAAAATCTTTTAGGTTGTTGCCAAACCAGACAAGTGACCGCCACAGGCTCCTGTATGACAATCGTTGAGCACTATGACGGCCTCCTCATGAGTGAGACATTGGCACAAGATGCAGTCTACACCTCTCCGATACAACGTATCATTGAGTATGAGATAATTCTTAGCCTGATGGTGTATTCGCCGATGCTCGTCACGAGAAGCAGAGGTGGGGCACTTCAAAGTCTGGAGATAGATCAATATATCTCCGTACCAGGGGTCTGAAGATTCAATCAAAAACATATCCCCCCGAATAGGCGATTCCTCAAGCACAACGTCACCTGACTCAACCGGAAGCTCCAAGATAAGTTCTGCGAAGACCAGTGACTTTTTGGACTTGGCTGAAACAAAGTCTAAGTCAAATTCTTGGAGGATTACCATCCATCTACTAATTTTTCTGAAGATAACTCATCGTGTCAACATGTACTGGAATGGATTCACGACGACAATTATGGTGGTCTTGCGAAACAGAACATAGTGACGGAACCATTGAACAGCATGCATTGCTGCCAACGCAAGTTTTTCAAGATGGGAATAATTAAGCTCTGGTCCTACGAGGCCTCGGCTCAGGTACTAGATCACATATTTGAAAAATGAATCATCCTCCTGAACTAAAACCATGCCGATGGTTGACTCTGCGGCGGCCATATATAATAAGAAGTATTTATTATAGTTCGGTGGTCATGGCAGAGGTGCGGTAGTCAGGGTGTGTCTTAATGCGTCGAAAGACCGTTGAGCTGCATCGTCCCAGAAAAAGGGAACATCTTTCTTCAGTAAATGCATAAAGCCCTTGGTGATTTCAGCATAGTTGGTGATGAAGCATCGTAAGAAGTTCGCCTTGCCTTGAAGACTCTGAAGTTGTAAGATTGTGCGTGGGGGGGGCAACTGGATTATTGCCTCCACCTTAAGAGGATCCACCATGATCCCTGTTGTTGAAACAATGAATCCTAACAAACATCCTGACGTGACGCAAAAGCTACACTTGTTGGGATTCAAGCAAATCCTGAAGTAGCGACAGCGTTCGAATATTTGTCGGAGGTGCATGGGATGATCCTTGTGCTTGCGAGAACATGATGCCAAATCATCTAGATAGGCCTCGACTATATGTTTGAGGTCGTGAAACGCAAAAGACATGGCCCGCTGAAAAGTGGCTCCAGCATTTTTGAGACCAAAAGGCATCTTACGATAGGCGAACGTACCCCATGGACAAATGAATTCCATTTTATGTTGGTCTTTAGGTTTGATTTGGATTTTGTTATAGCCTAAAAAACCATCCATGAATGAAAAGGCCTCACAACCGGCACATTCATCAATGATCTGGTCAATGAATGGGGTTGGATAATTATCTTTTGGACATGCCTTGTTCAAATCATGGAAATCGGTACATACACAAATCGTGCCTTGTTTTTTATCGACTGGCACAGGGTTTGACACCCATTGAGTCAGATGGATAGGGTAAATGAACCCTACCTTGAGCAATTTCTCAACCTCCGTCTTAATGGCTGCTTCTTTCCTAGGATTAACTGGACGAAGTTTTTGTCGAACAGGCTTAGCATCAGGGTACGTTGTGATTTCATGTTTAACTATTTTTGGATCGATGCCTGGCATTTCCTCATAAGACCAGGCAAAAATGTCGTGGAATTCTTTAAAAAGATCTGTGTAAATCTGAATCTCTTCGGGGGAGAAATCTGCTCCGACGAAGACATTCTCCAAAACGCCAGGGTTTTGGGAGATATTGATAGGTATAGTTTCAGCGATAGTCGCCATATTGCCCTCAGCATAAATTTCCTGTGTAGCTAAGAGGTTAATGGGACATGGTTGATCTCTCGTCATGGTGATAGTGAATTCTCCAGCCTCGATTCAGCTTAAATCTGGGAGGAAATATGATCTGTGATGAAGATCTTCCCAAGGTTTGTTTGGACTAGTCATCGCTTCAATTACAGCTTCATCAGAAGGCAAGACTAAGTCTAACGAATCGGTGGTAGCAAGAGAACCCTGAGCCCATATAGGCTCAAAAAGTGGATCCAACTCTTGTGCAGGAATCGGATCAGGAGTATCTGAAGCTTGCTGGACTAAAGATTACGCTGCTTCAGCGGTCGACAAGGGCATGGACATGTGAAAGTGCCCTGTCTCATCCACCATGGTCGATGGGCAAGGAAGAATCCACGGATCCTCAAAGTAAGTCATGCGAAACGACGCAACATGAAAAATATCATCCTTGTGGTGAGTCGATATAAACTTGACATCGCCATGAGGAGGTGGGTAATCGAAAGTACCCATCAAAGATGGGCACAAACCAACTCCTACGTTAACGACATCGGCTTGAGGATTATCTATCATGGGAACCGTGGATGCCCCCAGAGCTGGGTCAGGTCTAGAGAAGGACAATTGATCAATGGTCACTATCCGGCCTTCATGTGGAAACAATAAGACTCGAAATACTGTAGCAACCACCGCTTGCATAGCATAAGTCCAACTATGACCTAACAAGAGATTGTAGTTGAGGGGGGCATCGACTACCTCTACTTCGACGCACATGGCCTTTCCCCCTAACTGCACAGGGAAGGAAGGAATGATGCCATGTGGTCGGAAAGAACGACTTTCAAACGCAGTGAGGAGAGTAGGTGATGGAGACAACTCGGGCTGACCAATGGATTTCCAGCATGCTAACGACATAACGCAAGTCGAAGCGCCCTCGTCGACCACTGTGCAGAATATATTCCATGTAAAAGTTTTCATGGGATGAGCCACTACTATCTGAAACGCGACGTGGTAAGGCAGACGAGGTTTCAAGTCAGTCGTATCTAACATGATGGTACCTGGGTTACAAGTCTCAGTAGAGCCTAAAGCAGTCAACAAGGCTTTTCGCTGAGCAGGGCAACTTTGGAGGACCTCCAAAGAGGACATAGCACAAGGGGTTTGGGATAAATATTCCACCATAGAGTAGTTTTGGGCGGCCCTTGCGTTTGGATTGTGAGAAGCTCTCTTAAATGCCCCTTTTGGGATGTGTTTCATTGTGTCTCCCAATGTCTTCTCAATATATAGAGGAAGATATGGGATCTCGGCTTCTTTGCCCTTCTCAGAGGCGCTTGGTTTACTATAGTCGTGCACTCTAGTTGTTATTAAAGCATCACCCCTAACCATATATACGTTCACGAAAGAGGAATTATTTGGGGGAGGGCATGTTTCTTGGTTGCCCCCTTCGGCACTTGTAGAGGCTTGAGTTAAATTTTGCCCATGCTGAAAGGGATTAGTCAACACGTCTTGATGTTGCTGTGTGACAAACTTCTAGGCCTCTGCAAGTCGAGGACATAGATGGGTCGGGTGGTCTTCCACACATAAGTTGCATGGATACCTTGTCTTCCTTTTTTTCGCGGTGCCCTTGCCAGAATTATCAGTGGGTTTCTTATCCCCCTTACCCTTCTTGCATTGTTTTTTCTTCCCTTTAGGTTGTTGGGTGGCCTTCGAGTTAGTCGTATTTACGGAGTGTACTTTCGACGTTTGGGTAGGAGGAGCAGCCAAAGCAGTAGTCTGGCTAGCCGCTGAGTGTTGTATAGATAACTGTTGCAATTGTTTTGTCAATTGCTCAGCGGGCTTGGTTTGTGCCGAACCAACGATACCATCGGCATGTGGTCCATCTCTCTATTTGGTTTTATCCAGTATCGATCGTGGTGCATCCGGCAAGATGTTGCGTAATAGACCAGACTGAGAATAGATAAGCTCAAACTGTTGAGCCCTCATGATGGTATCTTCTTCAGAGAAAACCCCAGAAGTTGCAACGTCTTTGGATAATTGTGGTACTAAAGACTTAAGGAACCACTCAAGCAGGAATGATGGTGGAACTGGTACTTTAATTAGACTCTTTCAGTGTCGCCACTCTCAGATATGATCAGAGATATGGTTCATTGTCGTCTGCTCGAAATTGGCTAGAAACTCTGTGTCGACGTCGTATCTCACAGGTAACTGGAAATGGTTTAGGAAGGCCATCACCAGTTCGCCAAAAGAAGATTATCGTAAGCGATCAATCTCGATGTACCATTTCTTGGCACTCCCAATAAGAGTGCGTTGAAACAATCGCAACTAGACGGAGTCATCTTTCAGTGAGTTAGATGAACACCAAAGGTGGAAAGTAGTCACGTGATCACCTGGATCTTCGTTAGGCTTGGCCTCGAACTTTGGAATGTCCGAAGGCAACTTCATTGGCATAGGAGGCCAATGTGTATCATGACTGATAGGATCATTTAACAACTGTGTTAAATCTGGCAAGTGTAACGTCACCAAGAATGGCAGTTTGGGTTGCTGCTGATAGCCTGGATAAAAGGGTCATGGAGTTTGACTGGCATCAGGTTGCCAGGAAAAGTTTGGTTGCTGGCCCGGATTCTGGTAGAAACCATAGCCCCGACCAGCATAAGGGTTTTGCATCTGAGGAGACATCATTGGTTGATTCCCCATAAAGGTCATAGGATGTTGGGAATTCATCATGTTTGACGGACTTTGGGAAGGATTACTCCATGCTGGTCCTGACGGGAGAGGCATAGAAGTCTGTCCGGGCTTCCATTGACTGTGGAAAGAATTACCCTAGAACGACATTCCAGATGAGGGAACAGATCCTTGTCCTGAGTTCCAAGGTCCTGGTATATGTGCCCCCGGCGCAGGAATAGTACCCTGTGCCGGAGTAGACTGTCCAAAAATGGGTGTGCCCCTTGATGGGAAAGCAGTAGATGTGAAAGTGTTATTACCAAATGTCATGTTCCAAAAAAATGGTGTTGAACCTACTGGCTGAGTTTGCGTAGGTGTTCCTTGACTCCCGACTCCAAATGAACTCGTGTGTGCAGGCTGCTCGGCGGACTGCTGATGCAACCCACCAAGCGAAGGGGACGAAGGAGAGATATGACCTCCAGCGAAAGGAAAAGCATTGAAATGGACAGGAATGCCCCCAAGTTGACCTTGCAGAGGAGTGTTAGAGCTCCCTGCCCCCAGAACTAAAGTCTGTAAAGTGGAGTAATTGAGTTCAGGACTTGTACCTGAACTAGGCATACCGTATGAAAACGGAGGGCCTGTCACACTAGGTGTGAAGGGAGGTATGGCCGCCGCGATAGATGGGGTCAGTCCACTGTGTGACGTAGTTGCAGCTGAGACCATGGTGGCCCAGACCACCGACAAAGGCAAGTTAGGATAAGCTTCTCCTGTGGTAGCAACGGTGATGGGAATGGAAGAATTCCCAGAGGAAGTAACAGCGTTTGTTGCCATAGCTGTGTGAGGCACTGACAGGCCTTTGTAAAATTGAATTGGAACAATAACTTGGGGCTAAGTATCAATGGTTGTGGTTTCAACCGAACTAATAATGATGGTTGATTCCTCTGGGGGTTGTTCGAGCACAATGGTTTGTAACCCGGTTGCTTCGAAAGACCCTTGTTGGTCTAGCTTCTGCCTCAATGGTGGCAGGGGTGGCTCCAGTATAACCGGCGGCAGGCCTAGAAGCCTTCGTGACCGGCGGAGCTCTGAATCCTCCACTGTGTGAGAATATTCACAACACGCTAAGGTATTCTACATGAACAAATAGTAACACACACTAAAAGAAGCCCCTATGAGATAAGACAAGTAAACAATAACTATTTTGAAGAACAGTTACAACAACCAACACTAGAGCAACTTACCGGTGCAAGTGCAACTCGAATACGGAATCACCCTCTAGGTATACTCTACAAATCATGGCCCGATGTCTGTCCTAGGTACCACGGTATACCCCCGCAGTCATCTGTGTATGTCCCTAGAAAAGATTGGCAACTAGTTTGCCAGCACGTGAACAGTCACTAGGCGGGTACACTCGATAGTCGGGTAGACTACAATGAGTAGGGTATCAAGCCCGAAACCTGTCAAGGATATCAAGAGCAAATGGTCCAGAAGACAACTGAGGACCTCGAATGGATTCGATACCCATGAAGCTCCATGGCAAATGCAAACGATGGAATCCCTCAACAAATCCTCGATATGTGTTCTCCACTACGCTTGGTCCAGCTTTGGAGGGGTTATCTCCACTACCTTTCCTTACCCGACCTCATGTTTATCCCCTGTGTTAGAGGGGGGGTCCCGGATAACTTTCTGTAACTGAACTTCTACACTCCCTATGACAGACTCCAATGTTTGGTTTGAGTGGCCTTGAAGAATTTACTCTCCAACCTATTCCAAGGCCCTAGTCCTGAGCTAGTGTATGAACCCTACAAACAAAAAGTCTAATAGTTTTTAATTAGCGTTGCTTTTAATGGGATTTTTTACATCACAAGGTACGAAGGTGAAACTGATGGTGTGTAAAGACTCAAAGCAAAATGAACAAGAAATGCTTGGAAACAAACTTTTACAAAAAATGCAAAAACCAGCAACTTTTCTACAAGAAAGACTTCTTTTTCTTTTCGAATTTTCTAAGATTTCATGCAGAAAAACATAACGGAATTTCACTCAATCTGCGAGCTACTTATGCGCTAAATGCACTGCAAAAAACTTATGAAAAAAGACTTCTTCCTAGCTACTGATGCAACAACACAATCTTCAAACAAAGAAGAAAATGAAAAAGAGATAATTTTTTTTTATTTAATTGCAAAATGAAGCAATGAAGGGAAAATGCCGACAAGCACAAAACCAAGAAAACAAAATAAAATTATGGCTTAAAGTGTAGATAAAAAAGAACAAGAGAAAAGACGCACAAAGGCAATCAAGAAAGCACCAATTCTAAGCACCAATTCTAACACTTGTCTAAAAACCATAAAACAATTTTATTTTATTTTCTTTTTTATCAAAACATCAACTAAGCAAAACACAGGCTAAGGATAAGAGGCCCTAACCTAGTGACTGTACAACCCTAGACTCAAAACTCCTGAGAGGAACACTTCTCACCACAGGAGGGGATGACTACCCCACCCTGATTGAAAAGCACCCAATCAAGCCAGCTACTGTCACTGAAACAACACGTGTTCAAATGCATGCTGAGCTATAATAGCGCGCGGGTACCTGCGGGCTGAACTAAAACAGGACGCGTGTAGGTATAAAATCCAAGAAAAATCAAACACAAGCATCCCAGACCTGGAAGAGGCCTCTGGTATTGACAACCAGAGTCTCTTGAAGGCTTGGATGCTTCTTTAACAGAAAAGAAAAACAACTGCAAGAAATAACAACATGCAAATAAGGAAAATTGAGACAAGACTATGAACCAGAAAGACTCAGACAAGATCCAGAAAGCCCCCTGAGAATGTAGAATTCTGACAAGGAAGAGGAGGATAGCCTCTCAATCTCTCTAACTCTTACATGCTACTAAAACCACTACATCAAGTGTTCAAACGTGGGCTGTAGAAGGTTAGGGCGCGGGTTACACGCGTGCAGGCCTTCTGCAGGCCGCGTGTACCTCTGTGTGTCCCGATAGTAAATGTCAAGCAAAAGTCAAGGAAAAGACTGGTATTAAGAACCAGGTCCCCTGCTAGCTCTGACCTAATAGAAAACAAACAAACAAAGAAACAGAGAATCTACTCCTTTAAACTACCCAAAAAACCTCACTTAAATCCGGAAACCCTAAGAGTACTATCTCCAGTGGAGTCGCCAATTCTGTTGTTGGGAAATAATACCCTACAGACTAACAAGCTAGGGCTGAACTTGTACGCAGATCATGACCTTAAAGAAAACAATTTTAACCTATCACCCCAATACTCAAACCCCTTTTTCACACACAAGCATGGAAAGGACCTACTAACCTTTTTCTATCGATGTTTGATGTAGATCCTCCATTTCACTTTATCCGCTTGCTTTCGTTGCTCCTTCCAAAGAAAATCCTGCAATCAAGACAAAACACTACGCATGCATGCTATTTTTCTACCTAAGGGTTAGAGATTAAGCATAAACCAAATACAATATATATCACTCGTACATTGGGATGGGAAAAGTATTCTTTTATTAATCTCAAGATGAATCAACTTACAAAAATGATAGAGACCGGCCACCATTCCTCGATCGTGATCCTGGGCTCCTCCTCTTCTTTGTCCTCCAACTGCTTTGCTTGAATTCTCCTTAAGCTTGAGGAAAGGCTAAAGGGTTGGGACAAATGGATTCGGCAATTGGGCAGAGTTTCTTTGCTATCTTTTTCCTCCTCCAAATAGTACCCCTACCCCTTCTTTTATAGGCTAGAAGGAGCTAGGGTTTTGGATGAACTCTCAGCCATGCATGGCTGGGAGTTTCAGTTAACTGACCCAAATCTTTTTGTCCTGTCGACAACTTTCCTATTTTTGTGCTTTGTTAGGTAAACACGGGCTGTAGTAGGCCAGCTAGCGTTCCAACGTGTGCAGTAGTAGACTTGCCAGCGTTCCAACACGTGCAGTAGTAGGTTAGGGTGAATTTTACTTGATTTAAGAGGATTTTCAAGAGTTTATTCAACATGGCTTTGGCAAGGACTGGATATGAGTAGGACTGATGCCAGGTAAGCATGTGTGGTGAAATTTAGGGTTATAACAATGTTGGAGAGGAAACTCCTCAAGGCCTTTAAATAAAACATTAGAGTCTAAGTTAGGGAGTGTTATAGTCTAGTAAATGTGAAATTTATCTGGGACCCCCCTCTAAAATAGGGGCTAAACATGAGGTCACGTGCGGAAAGGTAGCGGAGATAACCCCTCCAAAGTTGGACCAAGCATAGTGGGGAATGCATATAAAGGGATTATCTTGGGATTCCATTGATCGCATTTGCCATGGATCTTCATGGGTCTCAAATCCATTCGAGATCCTCAGTCATCTTCCTGAACACTTGCTTTTGATACCCTTGATAGGTTTCGGTCTTGATACCCTACTCATTGCGGTCCACCCGACTGTCGATTGTACCCGCTTGGTAATTGTTCATGAGCTAGCAACCTAGTTTCCTTTATTTTAGGGACTTACACAGGTGACTGCGGGGGTATATCGCAATACCTAGGGCAAACATCGGGCCACGCTTTGTAGAGTATACCTGGAGGGTGATTCCATTTTTTATTTTCACTTTCACCGGTAAGTTGCTCTAGTGTTGGTTGGTGTAATTGTTCTTCCAACTAGTTAGTCATTTGCTTGATTTTCCTTTAGGAACTTTTAGTGTGTGTTTTGTGCTCCCTAGTTTTCCGTAGTGAGTTATCCAATCATTTCTTTGGGTCTCTAAACTAGGGTGGTAGTACGCCCACTCCACTGGTCATGAGGACTTTTTCGGTCTTCCACTTAGAAACGTGGAGCCGCCTATTTATAGGCATTGTTTTGATAACACTGGTTCGCCAGAGTCAGTGTGTGAGAATTTTACGGACTTGAACAATCCTGCAAGGGGAGAACTTGTGCATAATATATTCATGGAAAAAGTTCCTGACGATACCAACCAAGGAACCCCTTCGTAAGGGGATTCTTTTAATTTTCCTTTCTTCAGAAACGTTGGTGTCCCTTTGATGGCCACTTTGTACATTCTTGGGTTGAATGTGGAATTATCGGTTTGGTTGGGTACCATTCCAAATGTCCCAAATTCTCTTGTCATTTCTCAGTTAAGAACTTTATTTCATGGGCATGAAGTTGATGTTCCTTAGTCAACAAAGTCTTCTCCTCCTCCTTCTCCCACCTCTGGTGAAAGTACGGTTACTAGTAACTGGAAATCTAAACGAAGTAGAAAGAGGAGTAATAGGAATAAGAAATCACCAACCTCTGCGAGTCATGTTGGAGATAGGTCATCAACCTCTACAAGTCATGTTGAATACCAACACCCAGCCTTTGCAAGTCATGTTGGGGGCAAGCACCCACCCTCTGCAAATCATGTTTGGCGAAAAGGTCCAATCACTACTAGTCACACT
This sequence comes from Picea engelmannii, assembly GCA_009831015.1. Lineage (NCBI taxonomy): Eukaryota > Viridiplantae > Streptophyta > Pinopsida > Pinales > Pinaceae > Picea > Picea engelmannii. The sequence goes on along the minus strand of ML778828.1, from coordinate 241,325 downwards.
GAAAACAGGCTGTAGCCTCTGCAATTCATGTTATTGACCCATCACCAACCTCTGCAAGTCATGCTGGAGATGTGCAACTAGCCACTGCTAGTCATGGTGGGGGAATTTATTCTGTCTAGAAACCTAGATGGATAGGACATAAGCCTAAGTTCCCTTGTAAGCTTTGCAAGGGAGATCACCTTACTCATTTGTGCCCTGGCATTCCAGAGGTACAAAGATTGTGGTCCCTGTCTGCAAGATCTTTTGATTCTGAGTCTTTTGAGGTTTCCTCATAGTCTATTCAGCCATTGGTTGAGAAAGTGGTCATGCCGATGTAGTCATCGCCTAATCCCACTCCTCTTTTGAGGGGTGAGGTTCCTTTAGACCATGTAGTCTCATAGCCTATTCAGCCATTGGTTGAGAAAGTGGTCATGCCAATGCAGTCATCGACTGATCCCACTCCTCTTTTGGGGGGTGAGGTTCCTTTAGACCTTGTAGTCTCGCAAACTATTCAAACATTGGTTGAGAAAGTGGTCACGTTGTTGCAATCTTCGTCTGATCCCACTCCTCTCTTGTGGAGTGAAGTGTCTATCGACTATGTTTTTAGCATTTCCAGTTCCGTACTTTGAGAACAAGGGGGAATTCCGCTCGTTCCAAGCACACCCCCTCCAAGCCCTAGGATGGTTTCCTTTGATTGGAATGATCTTGTTGAGCCTCGTCTTCCTTCTTCTGCACCTTTTCAAATAAGGGTTGAAGTTAATTCAACAAACATTTATCGATGTATTGTGGATGAAGGATCTTCTGCAAGTATTTTATCCTCCTCGGTTTGGAAAGTCTTGGGATCTCCCAATATTGTGTCTACTTCACATGAGCTGTTGGCTTTTGACAAACGTCCTAGTGAATATTTGGGTATTCTTCCTCAATTGCCTATCTCATTAGGTGGGAAGATTTTCCTTGTTGATGTTATAGTGGTGCAAGGCCTGTTAGATTTTAATATGCTTCTCGGGCATGATTATGTATATGTTATGAATGTTGTGGTGTCTACGCTCTTTCGGGCGATGTATTTCCCTCATAATGGAAGCATTGTCACTATTGACCAACTGGCATCTAATAATCACCATCCTAATTTGGCGTTATTTCATACTACCCCTTTACATGTTCCTAATGTTCGTGTAGACTCTACCCCACCACGGGTTAATTATATGGTGTCTTATCCTTGGTGTTCAATTGATTCTAAGATGGAACCTATATAATCATGTTTGCCTTCTCAAGACTTGGTCTCAACAATTGATCCATTGGTTTATCCAATGGGGGCATGGGAGCCCTTGCTTCCCCCTCTTGGTCCAAGTGATCTTGAGTCTCCTTATGAGTCTAATATTGTTGTTTGTAGATCCTCAAGCCCCTGTTCTTGTGATTCTTCACTGATAGACTCTACCAGTCCTGGCCACAACCTCCATCGTCATATGGAATATGGTCAGTTTACTTCACCCTTTGGGATGATCGACCCTCGTTTGCATGATTTCTCGGATTTTGAATTGAATTTGGTTGAGGCTATCCTTGAAGCCATGACTACGGTTTCTATACCGAGGGAGGACTTACACCATGGTTTGTGTTTTCTTCCCTTTTGGGAGAATTTCCAAGTTGACTATTGAAGAGACTCTTGGTCTGAGCCTAGCACTGGGCTCTACCTGAACCATTTTCATACATGAGTCATAGCCCCCTAAAGTCTTCTTTAATCCCTTTTCAGACTCTCTAAACATGAAAATATTGTTGAGATATCTTGTTTCCCTTCATGCTCGCCATACTAAAACTTGAAGGCACATCTTCCCGGCAGTAGTTTACCCCTTTTTCGGTCCAGACGGTCAATTGTATGAACAAAAGTATACTCTAGGAGCTTCGGTTCGCTAGAAGAGTATTATCAGGTATAATTTTCACCCTTTTTCGGGCCTGAGGGACTAAAGATACGAAAAAGGAACCCCCACAGATTCCATAGTTAAGCTCTTTCCAGACTCCCTAAAATTGAAAAGATGGTCGAGTGACCATGTTTCTTTACACTTGTTAAATTGGTCCAGAAGAACATCCCTTATGGAGTCCATAGTTAAGCTCTTTTTAGACTCCTTAAATATGAAAATATTGTCGATTGATATTGTCTTTGTCACACTCGTTAAAATGGTTTTTGAATAAACGTCTTTTCGGTGCTAGTTTACCCCTTTTTTGAACTGACTAGACTACCTTCGAAAAAGGTACCCCAGCGGAGTCTCCTTTATGCTTTTTCAGACTCTCTAGAAATGAAAAACGTCGATCTTACCTTCTCTGGGCTCGTTAAAATTACATCGAAGGACATTATCATTGTGTATTATTAATCACATTTTCATTCCTGCATCTTTGGCCTCGTGGCGGCTCCATGTTGCTCTCAACTGAACCATATGAAGCATGCCTTATAACGCAAGCCTTGTAGCACTTTTCTTTTGCATCTTAACACCTTGACCCCTGGAGGAATTTTTCCAAGTATCCTTTTCTTGTATATGTCTCCTTTCTCTGAGCATCAGTGTGTTCCTTGTTGATCCGAATGGATCTCTACACATGAAAGAACTTCTTAATTTGTGCCATGTTGATTTCAAGGTGGCAACAAAAGTGTTTAAGTGGATTAAAATGATGCTTTCTTGAGTTTTATTTCTCACGCATTTAATTATGCATTTGTGGGAAAAATACTTCATGCATTTTTCATATTAGTTTGATTAATGCTTTATGAAGTGCTCATGCATTTAATTATGCATTTTATGA
>ML778828.1:216298-234354 GCA_009831015.1 Picea engelmannii | reverse complement strand
AACCACCTCACACCAATTTGCCATTTTTTTCTCAATTGTAGGTTGAGAGAATCAAGGGCATGGTTGGAAAGTCTTTGGGTGGTTTTGAGACTTTTCCATTTTTGAGCCTAAGATGGTTGAAGATCCTACTTTTAAGGATCTTGTTTTTCCTTCTTTATAATCAGATCCTACAATTGTGGATCTTGTAATTAATGCTCTTAGTTGGAAAGTGAGTAAGGAAAAACTATATATATTCCTTATGTGAGCCATGTTGAGAGGGAGAGAAAAAAAGGAGAGAGTGGTTAGCTATTGAAAGCCATAGTGTTGAGCTAATGAAGAGCCATAGTACTTGAATGTAAGAGAGTTTTGAGAGATCACTTTGAAGAATGAATATAGAAGATCTGCATTCCAGATGGAGTAGGTCCGGAGACGTAGCCCCAGAGGTGGAGGGGTGAACTCTGTTATCAACATTGGTTGTCTCTCTCTTATTTTCCTTCATGTGTTTTATACTCCTTAATGTTAATTTGTATTATGTTTATGCTTGTAATGCATTATGATAAATGAACTAATATGCTCAATAAAACATGTATAAGCCATAGTCAATTTAAAGATCCTCACATTGTAAACATTTGGGAGAGTAATACTCGACCCGTTTACGGATCACTTGCACTTGGAACTAGTATGTCTGCGACACTCGTTTCTCCTTTGTAACGTAGCATTCTTTTATTCTTTTTCAAGATTTCCAAACTTATTGAAAAAGGCAAGAAAATCAAATATACCCCAAAAAGAGGAAGGGAAAATTATTTTCTTTTTGTTGACATCACAATGATTCACCCTTGGAGAAAACACATCCTTTCATTTGTTCACCAAGCTCTTGGATTTAATATGACCTTAGGAAGTTGTTCTTGCTACATAGAGTTGTGTCCTCCTCCATTTGGATATCCTTCCAAAAATATGGAGAGTTTTCATTGCCTCCTGCATCATGGACTTATGGCAATGCCATGCTACCTGAGTCTCATCATTTTTCATGATTTTGTCCAAGGGAAGATTGCTAAATATGAGTCAGCCCTTCTATAGTTTGTCTCTTGTCATCATGCCTGACCATCCTGAAAATCCAATCAAGTTCTTGTTCAAAATCCATGAAGTTATCTATCTGATTACTGAGATCCTCTTGTCTGTTCCCGATGAGCCATCGAAGACCTCTGGATAGTGAAGTAGTACACTGATATTACACTCTTACTCAAGTTTTGAAGATCTTGAAGTTGTTTCTCGAGCTCTGAAGGCGTCATCTCCAGCCATCATGAGTCATTGGCTTCTTGAAGATGGATACTCTACATGTATATATTTTTATTTTGAGATGTAGATCTGTTGTGTATTTCTCATCGCTACACTTTATATAGTTATATGACATGGACCTGTAGTGTATTTGATTGGCATCCATGGTTTTATTTCATCTCGAGCATGGGTATTCATGCCTCATTGAGACAAATTTTTATTTTTGCAAATGGCACCTCCCGAAATTTGGTCCCTGGGTTCACTCTCTTTGTACGTTGGTGAATATTTGTAATGTATTTCGTCCATCAGATTCTCTTCTGACCTAACACATTAGGGGGCATATTTTGTATCCCTAAATTGCACCATACATGCATACCTGGCATCAGGCCATCCTACTTGCTATCTTTTCCTAGCCATCATTGAACAAGCTCTTCTAAAAAACCATTCTTTTGAGGATCTATGTGCCCTACACCACTACTGCCCATGTACACACACTAGCTGCACCATTACAGCCTGCGTACACTCACAAAAAAGTGTGAAAAATAAAAATTGCAAAGGGATACGGGATTTTGGGATGTTACCTAACTATTTGACCGCCCATAGCCAATCACCCAACCGTTACTATCTTTTTTGGCCTATAAAAGAAGGGGTTGGGGTCCCATTCCAAGGAGGAAGCATGAGAGAAAAGAAACTCTACCCATTTCAGTATTCCCTCCTTGCCCCAATATTTTGCAGCCACATTGCGAGTTTAAGCCAGAATTCCCTTTTCCTCCATTGCAAACCTTTGCCATTTCCCTAGAGAGGATTGAAGAGGAGAAGGATACATGGAAGAAGTTGGTGCATGGTGAAGAGGAGCCCAGGATCGAGTTCGAGGAGCAGTTGTCGGTCTCATATTGTAAGAGACTTTTGTGAGATTAATATAAATAAATACTTTTTCCATCCCGCCAAATGATGTCTTCAATCTCTATGATTTATTTACATTTTGGTTACGATATCTAACCCACTAATCCATATATAGAATGCATGCTTGTAGTTTCTTGTTTGTCTTTTGGTGAATGCAGGTTAGCCTTGGGAGGAAATTTGCAGTTGAGAAACAACCGAGCGCAAAGGGATTGACACCGGACATGGAGTTCAAGGTAGGACTACCGGATCCCTAGAGTTTGTTTTCTATATATGATTGTGGGGTAATTTTGGGATAGTTGTTAAAAGTAGGAGACTTTAGACAGTTATATCTGCCTGCAATTTAGAACCTTGGTGTAGTTCATAGGGGGTTTTCCCACTATAATAAATAAGTCACAAACTCATGTGTCAACATATCTTGAAATCGAGAAACTGAGTCCCTTCCAGTTGGTCCTACACCACTTCAATCCTCAACTAAATTCAAGCTCATATAAGGGAGACAATGAGGTTCTCCAGTAATCATGGAAGAGCTTGGGGGATGAACAATGTGTTCAGACTTAAAAGGACAAAGGGATGCAGACTCATATAAAAAGTGGAAATTTATCTAGAGTATCTTTTCTCTCAATATTTAAATTCTCCCCTCCTCCACGGCTTTGATAAGGTCCATTTTATATCCTTCAAATGGAACTGAATGGCCGAGTCAGAGCGTTTCCAGTATATGGAAGGTCAAGGATTATAGATCGCGTGACGTGACATGGAAACCCGACACCATTTTTTAATTTTGGGCACAAAACCTTATGTACACGGGATGTAATGGTGCAACCTATGTATGCACGAGATGCATAGTTGTTAGGGCATGTATATGTGGAAAAATAGTATTTTTTAGCTCTTGTAAGTTCAAAAGGGACTTCAAGTCTGTATAGGGAAATGGAAAAGGCCTTATGAGAAAGTTGCATGGGGGGAGGAAAATATTTCTATAACAGATGCCCCTAATGTGTGAGGTCAGAGGAGTATATGCAATGATCAAAATAAATTATAATTCCCAGAAGTGGAGTGATGGAGACTCAGCTAGAAGAACTAGTTGCTCATTACAATATTACAATATATAATGACTCTGTGCACATGGTTTCCAATTTGAATTACACTGCAAATTCATGTGGAAAATAATACTAAGTAGTTGCTCATGGCCATGAATAGGCAATACAAAGTAGACATATGACATAGGTTGTCATAGTCACGAACAAGGCCCAATGAGGACTAGTCTCAAAATCAATATGAAGATATATGTATGCAATGGAGTACAATTTGAACTCCCATGATCACTAAAGTCATAAAGGTTTTGGTTCAATGAATGATAGATACAACTCAGGAAATATGCTACTATAGTTGATGTCTTCAATATTCTATATGATATGCCAAAGGTGCAAGTCTACATTATGTGAATAAAGGAGTTGAAGTTGAACACAATGAGACTTTGTTTGATTACCGATCATTAATGAATATCATTAACAAACATGAGATAACCTATGGATAATGAAAGTAGGTATCAAGGCACCGAGTACATTCTTACAAGTGTGAATAAAGGAGTTGAGGTCAAACACTCTAAGAATCCATCGATCAGGAGACATTGATGTATTCCCAACCATCGATGGCGAGAGAACCTACCACTAATGACTGCAAACCCCTAGGTACTCATAAGACTCTAGGCCCTGTTTCCATAATAGATGAGTTGAATTATATGGAAGGAGACCCGCTAAAAGGAGAGAATTAAGGCATCTCAAATCAATCAGCATGAGGTACAAGGAAATAGCTTGAAGATTTTGAGGAACTCGGACGAAGATGATGTTCACGAACCAATGACCCTGTGCATCTCTCGCATGCACCAGATGCAAGTAGTGCATGAAAGATGTTGGATCATGTTTTCATTGATGCCAAAGGATTGATTTCAAAGGTCAAAGGATTGATGTCAAAGAAACAATGTCTTTTCATAGGATATTGATGGATTTTGTATTGTCCTTGATATCAAATCGATTGATGTCAAGTGAAGTCATAGTCATATGATGTCATGCATAGATGAATATGGATCAATGAGTTTTCATTGATATATGATTCATAGTTGGATTGATTTAAATATGGCTCATTGTTTTCTTGATAAGGAGTACAAATGGATGAACTCCAAAGTGGTCCCCTTATGGTGAAAGCCCTCACGGGAAGATGCTTTGTGGATTGAGTTATCCTAGAAGTATGGTTAGAGAACACATGCTTAATTGTGTAATAATGAGATGAAGATCAATGAATGTTTTAGTGAAACTATCCTAGATGGATAGTTCTTGTCATGCCACTTCCGTTGATAAGTGGAACGTCACATAACTCCTCAGGGTTTGAGAATTATGGCCTTACGAAGTTGGAGGACTCTCATATGTTGGATTGAAGCCCCAAAAGGTCAAAGAATTCAAATTTCTTGTGAAGATGATTATTTAAATAATAAAGTGAAGTGAAAAATTTGAGGATTTAAATAATAAAGTGAAGTGACAAAGTCAAGAAGGATTATTTAAATAATAAAGTGAAGTAACAAAGTCAAGAAGGATTATTTGAATAACAAAGTGAAGTGACAAAGTCGAGGATTATTTAAATAATAAAGTGAAGTGAAAAAGTCAAAGATGATTATTTAAATAATAAAGTGAAGTGAAAAAGTCAAGGAGGCTTATTTAAATAATGGAGAACTTTCTAATTATGGAAAGTGGTTATAAGAAGATTAATCCTAAAATGAGGAAAATGGGTTAAGTGGTCAAGTGGCTATTAGATACATGGACAAGTGGAAAATTGGGAAAAGTTGGACATAAGTGACTATGTGGACAAAGTGGCTATGTGGACAAAGTGACCTAGAATATGCTTCTAAGGAAGCTACTTGGAGAGTATAAATAAGAGGCAAGGGTATCTTGTGAATATAATCTCTTGCATATCTTGAATATCTATTCTGAGAGAGATATTGACTGGAGGATCTCATGGGTGCCTCAAAGTTTCCATAATTCTGAGACCATGACGACGAAAGTTTTGGAAGTTTAGAAACCCTAGTTTCTGAAGGAGTACGCAAGCAGTAGTGAGCTAGAGTGTGTACATATGTGGGCTATAGTGAAGCATGACGCGTACACACATGGGATGAAGGAAGGTAGAGCACGTAAAGTTGGATAAAGTCATAGAGACTTGAGTGTGAGTTGGTGCCAGGTTCTTGAAGTCTGAAGAAAGTTCCACATATGCATTCATTGGGCTCACATCTATCATAGAAACTCTGGTATGGTTACATAGTTGTCTTGATGGATGCTCTTGCTTATTTTATGGTGAATGCTTGAGGAATTATTGGTATGGTTTTTGTGATATGATTATGTTGGTCAATTGATAGAGTGAGAAACACTTTTATGGCTCAATACTGATATGATTTCCATAGTATACTGGTTTCTTATGCATGATTAAGTATGATTCATATTGTATGGTTGAGGAGCATGAGTAAGTTGTGGGAGAGCATAGATGTGTTGTGATTGGTTTTGATTGGATAGTGAATGACAGAAGTGGATGTGACTGAGGGCTACATAGGATCTGAGTTTTTTATGGAGAGAAAACCCTAGTTACTCAGAAGTCATACGTAGGGTGTAGTATAGATAGGCCACGTACATACACGATATGTACTACTGGTAGGGAGTGTACATACGTGTGTTTCACTACTGGCAAGTCACGTACCTGTTGACAGATTGGTATCTTTTGAGGATTGATTGCTCTTCTAAGTTGGTGGTGAGTTTTGTAAGTTGAGTCTTGCATTGTAGAGTTGGCGCTCTTGTGGAGTTGTAACTCTATTCATTTGTTGCTGATAACCCAAGGATTGTATTCCGTACTAAAAATAAAATTGTACATACATCTTATGTTCTTTGTGTTCCTTATGGTGATGACTTACTGATGATATATGTTTTTGTTATATGTTGATGATATATGTTCAGATACAACTAATTATAAATGACAGTAATAAGTGATGAGTAAATTGGTGATTGCTAACTAAGGATTTTTATGAAGGGAAGTTTGAAAAAGAGCCCTACACTAATTCACCCCCCTCTCAGTGTGGTCGGTGTGTCCAACAATTGGTATCACAACGGGCCTTCACTATAAGCCTTAACAAGTTTGGAGAAGATCCATGGACATACAAATGGATGATTAAGTTCCAATCCTTGATGAGGAAAACTATTCTACATGGAGAATAGAAATGAAGGTGCATTTGAAGGAAATAGGAGCGAGTGTTTGGAAAGCAGTTATTGGTGGATCAGTTCCTTTGAAGAACAATTCAAAGTTTTTATATCAAAGGGAATAAAAGAAGAATGATGTATTGTCTCTCATGACCATTCTTAGTGGACTCTCAAGTTGTATCAAATAGATCATGGGACAATGCACTTCCACCAAGCATCTATGGCTAAATATAGAGGAGACATGCCAAAGAAAAATGGAAGACCTTAAAGAAAACTCCATCAAGAACAATGAAGGTAAAGAATATCCAAAATCCTCTATTTACAATGATTCTAAATGTGATGATGTTGGCAAAAAGGAAGACCTTGAAGAAAATTCTATCAAGATCAATGAAGGTAAAGAATCTCCAAAAACCCTTGATTGCAATATTTCAAAATGTGATGATTTTGAATATTTCTCTACAAGTGAAGGAGAAAATCTATAAATAGTGTGTGTATAATTAAATGATAGTTATCCCATGGAAGAAGTAGAAGAATAACTATCATAGCTTAAAAGGAAAGTTTAATGGGGTCTATTTGAATACAACTATGACCATTTTTACATAGAATATAGCTATCTTTCTGAGAACACTAAAAGGTTTCTTAAGAAGAATCAAAGGCATATCTTGAAGTTAAAGGAAATGCTCAAAGAAAAAGAAGAAAGTGAAAAGACTCAATTAGAATAAAAATAAGAAGAGATCAAAAGACTAAAGAATGAATAGAAGAGAATAAGAAGCTAGATGATGAGATTTGCAAATGTCTTGAAGTTATTGTCCATCTCAAGACCCAAATTGAAGAAGCCAAAAGGGTAGAGGAATTACTAAAGAATCAAGTAAATGAAAAGGAAGAGTCATGTCATAAGTTGGAAGCTAAAGTTGTTGATCTCATAAAGAAAGTAGAAAAGTCAAAAAAATTCTTGAATAGCTCAACAATCTTGAATGAGATCTTGGATAGTCAAAGATCACCAAATGATAAATCGGGTCTTGGATACAAAAAAGAAGCTACACATGTTGAAGCAAGCACCTAAAAGAAGCATGAGGTAAGTCCCTCGCTCTCAAAGGATGGAAATAATGTTGCAAGTCAACCATATACACAAGGCAACGAAAGTTTCAAAAGAACAAAGAAAGGAAGACATCAAGAAGCCACCTTTACACCTCAAAGAAGAGAGACACCTTCAATATGGACACCAAATCAAAGGTATGAAAAAACATTTCATGGTCACTGTTACCCGTGTAATGAATATGATCACAAAGATTTGGAATGTAGATATTATGCAAGAAAAGATAAATAAAGATTTAATAACACAATAAGGTGTTGGAGATGTAATCAAGTAGGACACATTGGTGTTCATTGTCACATCATGAGATGCTACAATTGTAGTGGGTTTGGTCACAAATCCCAGGATTTCTAGAACACAAGAAGAAAGACCATGATGAGGACTTCATATAGCATGACTAGAAGAAGGCATGAAATTAGTAAGGAATAAATTTTTGAAAAGATGGAATCTTAGAGCTCAAGTTCTGAGAAGTAGGAACACCTTCAGAAGTGGGTAAAGAAGACTGAAAAACCAGAGCATAATGGCATCCTTAAGGGAAACTCAATTTTGTCATCTTCAGAAGCATACATGGGTTACAATGGTAAAAGTCGTGTACATACACAAGCTGGCCTATGAATAGGTCGCTTACATATGCAAGTTATCTGTGTAGCAGGCCGTGTATCTTTGGTAAAAGAGCCTTGGGAAAAAGGCTATGCACATGAGTTGCAACATGGTATAATGGTATAACTCTGTGTTGCAGGGTCTAACATGGTTTGTTGCAGGATCTGAAATTGTTTGCTATAGGTTTTCATGATTACATGTTGGCATACATAATTGATGTATGTATGGTGGTGACATATGGTTGAGTGTTGAAAGACTATCTTTGGTGCATGGTACTAACCCTAGAGTGTGGATTGAGAGATTTTTATATTGAAGAACAATGTTGGTTGTGATAGTGAAGTTATGGAACTTTGGTTATGAGATATATCAGGATGATGCTAGCTAGAGATGTCATTGATCTATTGGGGCACACTTCTAGTACATATTTGATGCTTATTATTTGTTGTAGTGAATGGAGGTTGAGGCTGATCTGTTGGGTACATGGCTAGTACATATTTAAGTTTCATTGATATATCTTATGATGTATTATTGGAATCATATTTGTTGGATATCTTGGTGCATGGATTTGTCATATGGATGAGCTACATATTGGGACATGTAGTTAATGAGTTGATGAAGTGGTCATATTGTACACCATTGATGATTCATAGCTTGATATATAGTTGATGAACTCATAGATGCTATATGTATGTGGATGATAGTACTTGGCTAAAGTACACCATTGGTATTACTTGTTTAGCATATACTTTGGTTCAGTATAGAAGAAAATCATGGGTGATATGACACTTGTTTGAGACACATGGTTGGCATGTTTGTAGAAGCATATGATTGATACACTCTGACACAACACCTCACCTCAGCAGGGTTTGTTGACTTCCCAGTCTATGGATCTTCGTATTCCTCTAAGCCAAAATGACTCTTTAGTTACCACTAGAACCTTTAATGCATATAACCATAGGTCCTTCTAGAAGTTAAGCCTACGCAAACAAGCACTAGGCATGAACCTCCACTCCACATGACCACTGGCGTGACCACTGACTTAACCTAAAGTGGCTCTTCAGACTCGCGACTTCGCGTTTCATGATTTCAGGATTCTTGTTGTGAGTCACCCCGACTCCTTCGATTCCTAAAATCCCGAAGTGGGCTAATAGTCCTCATCTCCTCCCTTATGCAACCACCATTTGACCTCCAACCAAACCCTGGGGCCTACCTCCGAGCACATCGGGACTTCGTGTATCGAGAATACCCAATGTGATTCACCTTCGTTCACTCAAGGTTCGAACTCTGATTTCAACACCTCAAATCAATAGTCTTGGACCTCCCACGATCTGACAGTCTAGATTCTTCCTTATTGAATCAGGATTTTGTGACTCACAACTTCCGAGTAGTCAATTCCTCCACACTTCTGATTCCCAAAATGCCAAATCAATGACTCTCGTCCCTTCAGATCTAATGGTTGTTATCTCTCATGAGCTTGTTTCTACGAGGTGACTTCAACCCTCGTTCATTTCCTCTGAACTTCTCTGAAGTCTCTATATTTCCTAAGCTTGGTCTTCATTTCAAACTCAAGGATTCTTTAGGATTCTTGCATGCACTCCTTGTGGCCTTCACGATAGCCCCTGGTTATTGGATATCTTGCAAATTTGTGCACTCCTTGCGACAGAAGTTCTTCAACCACTCCCTGGGGTTGGAAAATTCTAAGACTTCGACCTAGCCTATGCACACCTTGCATGGATTTGTGCTATACTTGCACTTCTGTTGGTATAAGAACAACTCTATATCTCCTGAGCTCTTCTGAGGTAAAACTTAGAATCTTGTCAACGCACTCCTTGTGGACCTTCACTGCACTCCTTGCAGAAATTCTCAGGAAGAGGAGAAATTGAAACTTATACTCTCCCTCTCACAGACTTTATACATTCAAAGTGAAATCATACATATAAAGAATTGAAATAAATGCATGACAGGGCATATGAGAAAACTGTAAACATACTATTCAATAGATGTGAATAGTAACCATAACAACACCATGAAATTGGATTAAAGCCTTCTTATATTAATTCAAGTGCTTTTGTACATGGTTTCTACAGCAAAAACTATCTGCTCATACAACTTCTACAATCTTTTTTTCTTCTCTAATCTCATATGCTCTCTCTTACTCTACAGCTTGATTACAATGAAAATAAATCCAATACAATACATCTACGAGGGATATTTCTCAAGTTTTCCCTCCTACAACTCTAAGATATCTTATCAAAATTAAAGACTACAACTAATTTACATTCATTACATTAATTGTCCTCAACTAGCAGATGAGAGCGAGCGCTCAAGATCTGCATTACAATCCCCAAATAAATTAAGAACAATTACATATTTTCAAATATTACATTGATGTGGCATCCTTTGAGTTTCAAAATATCTTCAAAATGTGCACAAGTGTATATCGAGTTGTCCTCCACTCGCACTTGCTTTGCTGGCAATGCTCCTGCATCACACTGCATTGATGATATCTTATGGCATATTCTATGGTATTGATGTACATGGGTGTTGTGCATGGCTTTCACACAATATGGCACAAGATGTACTTGGTTGATATTTTGTTCATGATTCTCTATTCATTGTTGACATATATTCTGCTTCATGATGTATGGTATGGCATGAGTTTGATGCATGGACAAGTCTAAGGATCATCATAGGAATAGAGGATCATTCTTAGTTGATCTAAGTTCTAGTTGAGTAGTAGAATTTGTAGCAGAAGCATGTTGCAGTGGCAACATATTGTTCATATTGCAGAGAATATAGGGGGATACATACCCATAGGGGGAGTCATTCTTCTTCCCATGATTCTAGGAGGAGATATTTATCAAATGCAAATATAAATACTTGGAAAGAGAGCCCCTTACATGATAGACACAGTTTCAGGGGGGGCGATGGTCATAGGAAGAGCATGAGCTATATATCTTCAGCATTACATCAGATTGATATCCCTTGTTCAAAAGGGGAGATTATTCAGAGGAATATCAAAGGCATTCAAGCAAGGGGAGTAGCCCCAAGGTGAGTTCAGGTAGGGGTAGCAACCCCAAGGAGAGAACTACCCTTTGACATTGATGTCAAAGGGGGAGAGATAGTCACATTGATTGAGATGACTATTGATGTAGAGCAATTCCTTGTCTACATGTTGCCATCAAATGTTTGGTGTTGAAATCAATGTTGGTATTGTCATCAATGCCAAAGGGGGAGATTGTTGGATCATGTTGTCATTGATTCCAAAGGATTGATATCAAAGGAACAAGGTCTTGTCATAGTATATTGATGGATTATTTATTGTCCTTGATATTAAATGGATTGATGTCAAGTGAACTCATAGTCACATGATGTCATGCATAGATGAAGATGTATCAATGAGTTGTCATTGATATATGATGCATAGTTGGATTGATGTAAAGATGACTCATTATTTTCTTGGTAAGGAGTACAAATGGATGAACTCCAAAGTGGTCCCCTTATGGTGAAAGCCCTCATGGGAAGACGCTTTGCGTATTGAATTATCCTAGAAGTATGGTTATAGAAACCATGCTTAATTGTGGAATAATGAGATGAAGATCAGTGAATGTTTTAGTGAAACTATCATATATGGATAGTGCTTGTCATGCCACTTTCGATGGTATGTGGAACATCACATAACTCTTCATGGTTTGATATTTATGGCCTTACAAAGTTGGAGGACTCTCATATGTTGGCTTGAAGCCCCAAAAGGTCAAAGAAGTCAAAGTTCTTGCAAAGAGGATTATTTAAATAATAAAGTGAAGTGACAAAGTCAAGGAGGATCTAAATAATAAAGTGAAGTGACAAAGTCAAGAAGGATTATTTAAATAATAAAGTGAAGTGACAAAGTCAAGAAGGATTATTTAAATAACAAAGTGAAGTGACAAAGTCAAGGAGGATTATTTAAATAATAAAGTGAAGTGACAAAGTCAAGGAGGATTATTTAAATAATAAAGTGAAGTGGCAAAGTCAAAGAGGATTATTTAAATAATGGAGAAATTTCTAATTATGGAAAGTGGTTATACGAAGGTTAATCCTAAAATGAGGAAAATGGGTTAAGTAGTCAAATGGCTATTGGATACATGGACAAGTGAAAAATTGGGCAAAGTTGGACATAGGTGACTATGTGGACAAAGTGGCTAAGTGGAAAAAGTGACCTAGAATATGCTTCTAAGGAAACTACTTGGAGAGTATAAATAAGAGGCAAGGGTCTCTTGTGAATATAATCTCTTGAGCATATCTTGAAGATATATTCTAAGAGAGAGATTGACTGGAGGATCTCATGGACGCATCAAAGTTTTCATAAGTCTGAGATTATGATGGTGAAAGTTTCGAAAGTTCAGAAAACCTAGTTTCTGAAGGAGTATGCGAGCAGTAGTGGGCCATAGCACATACATACATGGACTACAATGAAGCAGGACGTGTACAGACACGGGTTGAAGGAAGGTAGAGCGCATATAGTTGGATAAATTCATCGAGACTTGAGTGTGAGATGGTGTCAGGTTCTTGAAGTCTGAAGCAAGTTCCAGATATGCATTCTATGGGCTCAGATCTTCCATAGAAACTCTGGTATGGTTATATAGTTGTCTTGATGGATGCTCTTGCTTATTGTATGGTGAATTCTTGAGGAATTCTTGGTATGGATGTTGTGATATGATTATGTTGGTTGATTGATAGAGTGAGCAACACTTTTCTGGCTCAAGACTGATATGATTGCCATAGTATACTGGTTTCTTATACATGATTAAGTAGCATTCATATTGTATGGTTGAGGAGCATGAGTAAGTTATGGGAGAGCATAGATGTGTTGTGATTGGTTTTGATTGGACAGTGAATGAAAGAAGTGGATGTGACAGAGGGTTGTAGAGGATCTGAGTTTTTCATGGAGAGAAAACCCTAGTTACTCAGAAATCATATGCAGAATGTAGTACAGACAAGCCACGTACATACGTGATATGTATGTACGTGATATGTACTACTAGTAGGGTGCATACATACGCGTGTTGCACTACTGACAGGTCATGTACTTGTTGACAGATTGGTATCTGTTGAGGATTGATTCCTCTTCTCAGTTGGTGTTGATTTGTGTAAGATGAGTCTTGCATTGTAGAGTTGGTGCTCTTGTGGAGTTGTAACTCTATTCATTTTTTGTTGATAACTCAAGGAATGTAGTCCGTAATAAAAAGAAAATTGTACATACATCTTGTGTTCTTTGTGTTCCTTATGGTGATGAATTATTGATGATATATGTTGTTGTTATCTGTTGCTAATATATGCTCACATACAACTGATTATAAATGACGGCAATAAGTGATGAGTAAATTGGTGATTGCTAACTAAGGAGTTTTGTCAAGGGAAGTTTTAAAAAGATACCTACACTGATTCACCCCCCTCTCAGTGTGGTCGGTGTGTCCAACAAAAGAGACCCTCTGAATAACATCAAATAAGGAAAATGTCACATAAATGTGAGGAAAAAACCAATAAGGATAATGGAATCCAAGACACTGCATGAATCCCAATGTGTGAATAGATGGTGAAACCTATGTATACACGAGAAGCATAGCTATTAGGGAGCATATATGTGGAAAAATAGGATTGTTTAGCTTTGGGAAGCGAAAAATGGACTTCAAGTATGTATAGGGAAATGGAAAAGGCCTTTTGAGCAAGTTGCATGGGGTGAGTAAAATCTTGCTATAACACCTACCACAATCCCCACTCATTCCTAGAGTTCAAACACCTGAGTATTGCAGTCCCCCATAAAGGTTATCTCAGGTGAGATTGCATTGTGGACCCTGTGTGCAACAGTTCCTTCTAGTTTACCAAGAGGGCTGATAGTTTTGAGGGTTCTTTTGGAAACATGTTTGAGATCAGAACCTGGTTCAACCCAAGAAGAATTTAAGAACCAACATAGATGCAGGAAGGTTTGGAGAGGAAATGAAAAACAAGAACAGGTGAATAAAGACCAGGTCTCAAAGATCACAGGATTTGTAGTAATATGAGAAAGAAAAGAAGAACAAGTGAATAAGGAATAGGCCCAAGAGATTGTACTTTCAGGAATTGTAGTGCAAGATCAATCCATAGGTAAAAGGGAAGAAGTTAGAGTTCAAAAATATGATGAGTCTATAGATGAAGAGGAAGTTTACTCTGCATCAGAGCGGGTATTATTTTGAGCCACCCATCTTGGAGACTCCCATTGAATATGAATATTGAATAGGGGCAGTTAGTGCAGTAGCTAATACAAATTAGAGAACCATCTTTCGAGCAGGTTGAAGTATTTGCAGAGACATATAGAAGAAGTACATAATGATAGATTGATCAGTTGAGAAGTATTATTCCCACGCAGATATCAGTTGGCAGTTACACGAGAATAATTTTATAATTATATTCCTTCAGGAAGAGATATCTTTAGTACAGATTGTTCTAAACATACAAATTTTGATTTGCAAATAGAGTAGATCAGTGGACACATTATATTTAGTTGCATCTGTGAAGCCTTCATGATAGTACAGTAATAGATGGGTCATCATTGTGGATAGTTGAGTAGCATAATTATGGAAATCTTATGACATCTCGATAGAGATGGCTTTATGAGATCATTAGCAGGTACAAAAAACATGGGTTGGAGAAAATGCATAGTAGTGTATCAGTGGAATCAGTTGGTCATAGAAAGGAAAGTAGTGAAAGGCACAACAAAACAGGGAAAGAGAAACTATCAACATAAGTTATATCATCATAGGAACATTGTTGAATAGTATGGTCATGACATATCATTTGAAGTCGAGAAATTTTAAATGTTTTATATATATCAGAGAATTACAAGAGTAAGCACCAATGGAAAATTAGCAAGCACTGTAAGAGAGGAAAGGAAACACTTACATGTATCCCTATAATGATTTACATGACATCTTGGAGAGAATTCAAAGGAAGAGAAATCATCAGAGAAATACATCCAAAATGAAAAATTAGAAGCATGCATACATAGGGAGACATACCGACAAGGGTAGTTATTCTCTTTCCCACGATGTCAAAGGAAGAGAAAGAGAAGGATTTTTCAGAGAAGGTATACTTTCATGGGAAGTCACATAAGGAAAGAAACATGTGAAGAGAAAGAACAAAGGCATGGAAACAAAGAGAGAGAGAACATATGCATGGAGACACGAGGAGAATCCCCAATGAGACAGACCCTTTGTCATTGATTTCAAAGGGGGAGAGAGATAAACATTGATGAGGAGTGATGATCACAGAGGGAGCATGAGCATGAGTGTTTCCATGCCTAAGTGTTGTCATCAATTCCAAAGGGGGAGATTGTTGGATATTTTGTTTGGACATTTGGTTGTCATTGATGTCAACCCTTAGAGAAGTCTAGAATCCCCAGAGATGTGGACGATATCGTTGGATAGTTGGTTGATGTTAGCATATATGATGGGTGCATTTGAAGAAGTCTACAAGGAACCCAAGAGAACCTGAAGTTGATATAGGAATATGGACATGAACGACAGTGTAATTGTAGGTAATACCATCATTGATTGATATTGCATGTCATGTTATTTCCCATTATATATGGTACGCCATGTGGTTCCTCATGGTTAGGGAGATATGGCCTTGTCAAGTTGGAGGATCCTCAAGAATAATATAGAAGCCCCTAAAAGGTCAACCAGAAGTTAATTATTCTAGAAACTCCTAAAAAGTCATCAATAAGTTTGCTAGTCAAAGTGGTTATAACAAGAAATTGGTTATGGGTAAGTAGATGTAAAAAAAAAATTCTATTCAAATTGGTTGCAACAATAAAATTAATTATGGGTAAAGTAGTTGTAACAAGAAGGTTGAATAGTCAAATTGGTTGAACAAGAAATTATTTTTGGGTAAATTCATTGCAACAAGAAGATAATTAAAGATAAATAAGTTGCAACAAAGTATTTACTATTTGACTAATTAAGTAAAAGTTAGTTGCAACAATAAAGTGGATTAGCCCTAGAATAAGGAAAAGGGGTAAAACAGTTACAAGCTAGACCCTAAAGGAAGTCACCTGGGAAGTATAAATAAGACTTCAACAGACTCCCATTAGAACCTATTGAGCATATTGAATATCTATAAGTGACTGAGGTAACCAAGGAGATATAAGGATAATTTCATAGGTAAGGTGAAGTAAAGAAGGCCGAAAATCTAAGGGAGGATGAAGTATTTTGATGATGTGTTCTAAGGTATGTTATTTACAGGACATCTTACAATTTTTGATATAACATTTTTTTCTAGAATGTTTCATATATAGAAAATAAGAGGCTATTTAGAAGACATATCAAGGTACCCGTGGTAGAAATTTCAGCATCCGGGTTGTTGTACTTTTGGAGATACACTATGTGGAAGATAGGGATTTTGACTAGTCCTTAAACTAGTTGTAAATAGATGTTCTGGGTAAAATAGTCATAAATTGTTCATATAGAATCCAAATGATTTGAGACCAATTTGAATGGAACAAATACATGCCTTATTTATGTTTTTTAAAGTTTCATAATAATATATCAAATATTGAGCATGTGGCATGTCGTACAAGTTCGCTCTCTAGAATAGGCCAAAACTCAACAAGGTCTGTCATCTTCTCTATAACTCATTTTCAGGAATGATTCAAGGAGTGAAACTAGGAGTAATTTTAGAACACATGCCAAAGAAGGTTGGGTACATGTTTTAGACCTTTATTCATTACAGGTACAGAGTTATGCTTGTTGAAAGTTGTGGTTTGTGACTAATCCATAACTAGTCCTGTGAAACTGAGGTAAAGGTTGATGAAGATGTTATTCTCTTGTTGTTGAAGTTGAGGAAGGTATGCAAGTCTATGATCACATACACAAGGTTAGCTCCAGGATCATAGGTATGTTTATATGCTTATTTTTAAGTTGCATCTTGGTGATATTGTGGAGCATTCTTGAGGCATGTCTTGGTGAGATTTTGGTATATGTCTTGTGGTACATATTGGATGTATTGTACATGTTGTTTGAGGTGGATCTGTTGAGGCACATTGTTGATGTATATCTAGGCTACATTGGTGTATATTTTGATGCATGTTTTGTCACATGGTTGACATGCATACTAGGCATTTGGTTGGTTTTATATCAATGATGTTTTGGCAAAATGTTTGATGTGAAGAGTACATGGTTCATAGTTTATGGATGATATGGCATAAATATCTTGGTTCATTAGTAAAAGAACATCTTGGTGATTTTGGTAGATGATCTAGAATCACATCTTGGTGATGGTTGTGAGTTGTTTTGGTTGATGCACATCTTTGTGATATTGTGCATATGGTTGAGAGTTGTTCTTGGGGATATATTTATATGAGTATATTCGGTTTGGTTGATGAGGTTGAAAGTGATAGGTTGATGTGACAGGTTGACGGTGACAAGTTGTGGTGATAGGTTGGTAGTGAAATTGATGGTATATTAGTTCAGTGAAATGTTGATGCGGTAGTGACAAGTTGGTCTACATTTATATTTCAGGGAAGCGGGATGGGGCAAGGAAAGGGGGTAGTAGCCTCATTCCAGTTGGTGTCGAAGAACACAGGGAGTTGGAGCTTCCTTTAGGTTGGAGCCTGAGAATAGGGGGTTGTATCCTCCTTCTGGTTGGAGCTAGAGAATTGAGAGAGTGGTAGCTTCCTTCATGTTCGTTCCTGTAAATAATAGGGTTGGTGCCTCTTTCCAGTTGATGCTGGAGAATTGGGAAGTTGTTGCTTCCAATAATGTATTCTTTGATATATAAGAAAGCATTTTGTGGTTTTCTCCCATTTGGGTTTCCATGTAAATTCTGGTGTATTGTGTATTTGATGTGATGTTGATGTGATGGTGCTTATGTTTATATGATCATTACAAATTGATGAGATATTGATGATATATTGTTGATAACATTAACATATATATATATTGTGGTTAAAAGTGGTACAATTTATC
>ML778828.1:170920-188083 GCA_009831015.1 Picea engelmannii | reverse complement strand
TCTACAAGGTCATTGTCTAGAATAAGCCAGAATTCAGCAAGGTATGCCATTTTTGCTATAACTCCTTTTCTGAGAGGTTCCAAGTAGTGACACATGGAGGAATTGAATAAAACACACTGAAGAACATTGTGTATCAGTTTTAGATATTTATTCATTACATTTACAAAGTTATGATTACTTCAAGTTAGGGTTGTTGACTAATCCAAAACTAGAAATGTGAGACTAAAGAAAAGTTTGATGAAAATGATAGTCTCTTGTTGTTAAAGTTAAGGAAGGTTTGCATGAATGTGATCATATACATCAGGTCTATTATAGAGATAAAAATCAGATTTGGATGATGAAATTGATGAGGGATTTTGGTTGAGGTACATGTTGAGTACATGGTTGAGACAAATAGTTGATGAGTTGGCACATACATGAGGTGTATAGTTGATGATGTTGGTACATATTTATGAGTCATAGTTGATGAGTATTTGACACATGATTGGTACATACTTGGTACATGGTTGAATGCACTTTTTTATGGTACAGGTTGATTACAGGTTGGTGCATGGTTGATGCACTTGTTTATGGTACAGGTTGATTACAGGTTGAGGTACAGGTTGATGCATGGTTGATGCATGGTTCAGATTTATTGGTACATGTTTATAGCGGTATATCTCACAGTGATAGTTTGACAGTGATTCCATCATTCTACTTCTACTTCAGGGTGGTTGGACGGGGCAAGGACAGGTGGTTGTAGCCACCTTCCGGTTGTAGCCAGAGAACATAGGAGGTTTTAGCCTCCTTCTGGTTGTAGCCAGATAATTGGGGAGTTGGGGATTCCCTTAGGTTGTAGCCTAAGAAACTAGAGGTTTGGAGCCTCCTTCCAGTTACAGCTGGAAAACAAAGGAATTTGATGCTTCCAATGAATGTAATTTTTCAAGACATAAGAAAAAACATTTTGTGGTTTTCTCCCACTTTGGGTTTCCACGTAAAACACTAGTGTATTGTGTATGTGTATGATTGTTCATTTTTTCCTTGCCCATTATTGGATGATAATTATACATTGACATAACACTTGGATTGTTTGGTTAAAAATGATTAAATTGCTCTATTACTGATTCAGCCCCCTCTCAGTAATCCAACAATTGGTATCAGATTAGGTTCCTTCATAAATCAATTTAACCACTGAAAGGTAGATCATGGAGAGAAACAACTTGTACAAAGATGGAATACCACAATTTGATGGACAACAATATGGTTTTTGGATCATAAGGATGAAGACATATATACAGGCACAGGGATTTGAAATTTGGCAATCAATTGTAGATGGATACATAGCACCAGTAGTTCAAACAACAAATGACAAAGCAATGAAACTCGATCAGAATAATTCCAAAGCCACAAATGCACTTCTGAATGGTCTCAGTGAAATGGTATTCACCAAAGTTGCACATTGTAAATCCACTAAAGATATTTGGGACAAGCTTTGAAATATTTATGAAGGAGATACAAAAGTTAAAGCAGCAAAGCTTCAAACTTACAGGGGTCAGTTTGAACAACTAAAAATGAAGGAAGATGAGAATATTGTAGCCAACTTCTTATGAGTCGATGAAACAGTGAATGCAATCATAGGATTGGGAGAAGAAATTGAAGAATTTGTAATTGTTCAAAAGGTACTAAGATCTCTTCCTATGAGATTTAACCCTAAGATATCAATTCTAGAAGAAATATCGGATCTAAACTCAATAAGAATGGACAAACTGCATGGAATCTTCACAGCATATGAAATGAGAACTGAAAAGAAAAATCCATATGTAAAAGAAGTAGCCTCCAAAGCATCCAAAAGATCAAAGTAAAAGAAAGAGCAACAAGAAGAATATAGTAGCAACAGTGACGTCTTGGAAGATGATGAAGAAGTGGCCAACTTCGTCAAAAGACTGAAATCGACATTAGGTATAGAGGTAAGCTTCCTTTAATTTGTTTTAATTGTGATGGTATTGGTCATTTTGCTAACAAATGTCCTCATAAGAAAAGGAGAAATGATGAAGGTTACTAAAAAGGAAAATGAGCATATAAAGGCAAAAGAACTACAAATAAAGTTTTCAAGAAAATCCTATGCACCAAAGAAGACATCTCATCATCAGATGAAGATGAAGTCAGTGACAGTGAGACAGGAAGAGTTCTATTCATGGCAGTAAAAGACTCTGACAAAGAAGACTCTGAAGAAGAATATGAAGAATCCGAAGAAGAAGTCGAAGAATAAATTGAAGAAGCAGAAGTTGAATTTCGAGAAGAATTAAGGTGTGCCATAGAAGTTATCAGAAGAGAAAAGAAGAAGAACAAGAAACTACAAGCAGAACTAGACAAGAAAGAAGACACTCAAGAACTAGAACAAATGATCACAAAATTGAAAGTTCAAATAGAAGAACATAAAAGAATTGAAGAAGAACTCAAAGAACAACTAGAAGAAAAGGACAGGATCATCGGAAACTTGGAAGCAGAGATTGTAACATTAAGAAAGGATATTCAAAAGAAAAATATGCAGAATATCTCAAAAGTTTTGGATGACATTATTAGTAGTCAAAAATCCCATTTTGACAAGACCAGACTGGGATACACTCAGACAGAAAAGGGATCAAGCTCCAAAAAAACAGAGAAATAAACCTATCCAAAAAGCTATGCAGAAACAATCAAAGGGGATAGGAAGATATACAAAGAATATTGCAGGGACAATCCTCCACCGAGAAGATCCATATTTCAGAATCAACAAACAACAGATAGGCCTCAAGAAGAAGAAGGATTCACAAGAGCACTTCCTTTCATAAGATCCTCAACTCCCAGGTATCAAACTATATTTTTTGGTTTGTGTTATGCATGTAATAATTTTGGAGATAAATATATGAATTGCAGAGCTAACAAAAGGAACAACAACAACTTTGAGTTTTATACACAAAGGGGTTATTCAAGAAGGCCTAGTGAAACACAGAGAAGAAATTACAACAGGTTTGAATCCTTGAGAAATGAAGGGAATGTTACAAATGAAACAATTTTGGACATGTGGCCAAAGAGTGTAGAATGACAATCCCTCCTAAAGAACCTCAACAAAACAACAACAATCACAAACAAGAACCATAGAAAAGGACATGGATAAGAAAGCAAGATCAGTATAGCAATGAAGAATGCACACTCGTTCTACAATATAAGTAGAAGAAACATGGTTGGTATGTTGACAATGGGTGTTCAAAACACATGATAGGTGATAGAGACAAGTTTCTTACATTACGAAAGGAAAGATATGGATCGGTCTCCTTCGGAAATGATGATTCAGCCAAAATCATTGGAACAAGAAGAAAAGGCAGAAAATGTTCTACTAGTAGAAGACATGAAACATAATCTTCTAAGTTTGAGTCAAATGTATGACTAAGGTCATAAAGTTACTTTCAATTCAAAAAAGTGTGAGATAAGAAAAGAAGGTTCAGGGAAATTGGTCACTATAGCTACAAGAACTTCAAGCAACATATATGTGTTAAGTGAAATTGGAAATGAAAAATGTTGTCTAGGAAAGGAAGTGAAAGTTGGTTATGGCACAGAAGAATGGGTCACATACATTTTGATAACCTTGTCAAAGTCAAAAAAAGAGAAGCAGTCACAGAAATGTCCCAGATCACGAAACCAACCAACACTTTATGCAAGCATTGTCAACAAGGAAAGAAAACAAAGGCCAGGTTCAAATCAAAGGAATATTCAATGATAAGACCACTGGAAATTGTGCATATTGATCTAGTTGGACCAACTAAGATAAAGGGATTAAAAGGTGAGAAATATTTTATGTTGTTAGTTGATGATTATACAAGAATGACTGCAGTTTGCTTTCTCAAGAATAAGTCAAAATCTTTTGAAAGCTTAAATATCTACAAGGAAATGGTTTAAAATGAAATGGATTCAAAAATCAAATGTTTGATATCTGATAATGGAGGAGAGTTCACCTCAAAGGAATTTATGGAATACTGCAACAATAATGGAATAAATAGTCAATTCTTCGTTGCTAGGACACCTCAACGAAATGGAGTTGTAGAAAGAAAGAACGTGAAAGTATAGGAAATGGCTCGAACAATGCTAATGGATTCAAAATTGACAGATATTTTTTGGACATAGGAAGTGCATACAATAGTTCACATTCAAAACAGAGTAATGCTCAGAAAAAACACTGACAAAACTCCTTACGAACTATGGAAAGGAAGACCAGCAAATGTAAATCACTTCAAAGTTTTTGGAAGCAAATGATATATCAAAAAGGAAGATGGAGGAATGGGAAAGTTTGAATCTCGCGTGGAAAAATGAGTACTTGTTGGTTACTCAAGTACAAGGAAAGCATACAAGTGTTACAATCTAAGATTGAAAAAGGTTGTGGAAAACATCAACGTAACAATTGATGAAATAAGCAAACCAGAATCAAAGGAAGAAAATGAATCAATGAAACAACCCTTAGAAGAAGAAGAAAAATATGAAAAAAAAAGTAGAAGAGGAAGATGAAGAGAATCCAAAAGAAGCAGAAGAGCAAGTTCAACAAGTTTCTCCAAAGACACCCAATAAACGAGTACAAAAGAATCATCCTTTAGATCAGATTATCAGAAACAAATATGCAGGAGTTGAGACTAGAAGAAGAATCCATTCACTAGAACAAACACACCTAGCACTCTTATCTATAATTGAACCAAACTGTTTTGAAGAAGCCAGCAAGGATGAATTTTGGAATAAGGCCATGGATGAAGAATTGGATCAAATAGAGAAAAATGACACTTGGGAATTGGTTCCAAGACCAAAGAATAAGAATGTGATCGGTAAAAAATGGGTTTTCATAAATAAATTGAATGAAGATGGACAAGTTACAAGGAACAAAGATAGATTGGTATGTAAAGAATATGCTTAGATTGAAGGAATCAACTTTGAAGAGACTTTTTCCCCAGTTGCCAGAATGGAAGAAATCCATTTTGTTTTATCTTATGCATTCTCCAAAAATGTTAAATTATAGCATATGGATGTAAAATCATCTTTTTTGAATGGGGAACTTGAAGAAGAAGTCTACATTGAACAACCAGAAGGATTTCAGTTTTCAGAGAACACAGATTATGTGTGTAAATTAAAAAAAGGCTTTGTATGGTCTAAAACATGCTCCTAGAGCATGGTACTCTAGACTGGATAAGTATCTATAATAGGCAACGTTCAGAAAAGGAAGTGCAGACAACAACCTCTACATCAAGGTAAGTCAAGGTAATATTTTATTAATTGAAGTTTATGTTGATATTATTTTTGCTAGTGATGATGACAGGTTAAGCCAGAAATTTTCAAAAGATATGCAAAATGAATTTGAAATGTCGTTACTTGGAGAAATATCCTTATTTCTGGGACTTCGTATATGTCAAATCAATCAAGGAATTTTTATTTCTCAAACCAAGTATATCAGAGAAATGATAAAAAGGTTTGGAATGGAAGATTGCAAACCAGTTATCACTCCCATGCAAACCAATTTCAAGTTGAGAAAAGATGATGATTCAAAATCTATAGATCAGAGGAAATATAGGTCAATGATTGGCATCCTACTATATGTGAAATCATCTAGACCAGATGTAATGTAGGCACTTGGATAGGTGGCATGATTTCAAGAAGAACCAAAGGAATCACATGTATTAGCAGTGAAGAGGATTTTCAGATATATCAAAGGAACAGAAGAGTTTGGATTATGGTATCCAAAAGGAAAGGATCTACCACTAATTTACTACATAGATGCAGATTGGGCAGGTTATATTGATGATCGATGAAGCACTAGTGGAGTATCATTCTACTTGGATGAGTGCTTAGTATCATGGCTAAGCAAGAAACAATCATCAGTATCTTTATCTACAGTCGAGGCAAAGTATATTGCAGAAGCATCATGTTGTACATAGGTACTTTGGATGAAACAAACTCTGACAGATATACAGGTTGAGTATGATGAGCCCATTCCAATATATTGTGATAATACAAGTGCCATCAATATCTTGAAGAACCCGGTGATGCAATCCAAGATGAACCACATTCCAATAAAGTATCATTTTCTACGGGAGGAGGTTGCAGAAAAGAACATCAGAGTTGAGTATCTGGGAAAAAAAGAACAAGTGGCAGACATATTTTAAAAACCACTTCCATGAGAAGCCTTTGAATATCTTTGCCAAAGACTTGGAGTTATTTCCACTCCAAAATGAATGCTTTTTGAATTATTTTTGAATGCTTATCATATATGTCTTAGATGTACTCGAGGAAGCACCATAAGAGGAAAATTTAGTCAGGGCGAGAAACCCCAGATGGAAATATACCTTTTCTATTGATGACTGTTGGTTTCATTGACTCCCTTCTTAGGTTATCTGAGTTATTGACCCAGGGTTCATGTCATTCGGGGTTCCAACAAAGCCTCTAACTATCGGCCCTCCTAGTAAACTAGAAGGTAACGCAGTGCCTGGAAGGTACTGCACAGTCTCACCCGAGATAGCTATGGATGGTTGATTGTAAGACTCACGTGTTTATAGTCTAGGACAGAGTAGGAGACAAAGGGTTTCTTGATTAAGGCCCTTTTCTATGAACTGTTACTATAATCTACTTGTTCCTAGGAATCGCATGCATATAACTCAAAATATAAATAGATTCTAGTAATGCATTTGGTTATTCATCAATTGTAATCATCTATTGATGAAAGAAGTTAAATATATGCAAACATTCAACACATTACATAGATATTACTGTGGTTCACCCCTCCTGGGCTACGTCCACAAAGATTTGGCTCTTGGCTCTTTTATTATGGTAGTTCTTGATTTCTTTGCGCCGCACACTGACAGTACTCCACAAAAGTGGGTAAGATCTATGTGAGGCAAACTAGATCGCACCAAGCTCTACAGCCTACGATCTAATCCTCATATCTACCTTCCCCCATATATTTCTTTCTCAATAGCTTACAAAAATCAGTTCATACAATTCAAAACCCTTCACGTATCTCCAACAACAATACTTGGAAAAATCACTCAATAACAATCGCAACCCTCATAGAAACTAACATAAAATCAACAATGACAACAACAAGAACAACAACAACCCTATATGATACTTTGGTATCTATATTTATACATTTTTGGCTCTTCATCCACTTAAAAAATATTACCAAAACCCTAACCCTTCTTACGCTAGGTTTTTCTCTCATTCGTGTGTTGTTATTCCTCCAGCTGTCGCTCTCCTTTGTGCACGCTTTCTTGCATTCGCGTGTGCTGATATTTTGCCAGTTGTCACTTCAGTTTATTGCAGGAATTCTTTCCCATGATCATCCTTCTTTCCACTTCATCCTGGTGCCAACAAGACGCCAACACTAACATGTGACTCGTCCCGAGTCACCTAATTGCACTATGCTTTCTCGATCTCCCTAGTGATCATCTAGAACTTCTCCTTCAATTCTGTTGCTTTTGTTAGTGCCTGGGCAGTTTTCTTCTTGATAATATCAACTGTGTGCGTTGCTACTTCTTCACTTATCAGTCCTGCACATTCCAGCTGAGTCCTTGTTGACTATGTTCTGGCTTCTTCTTCCTACTCCAATACTGTTGCTATTCATTCCTGCAACGGTTCTATTTGAGCATGACACTCTTGTTTTTGTGTTTGCACAGTGAGAAGTTTTGCCTACAACATCTTTAATTCTTGTGTCCCCTTGACCCGTTCAGGAATTGGGATGGTTTTTTGTTGCTGCTTGAATTCTTCGATCGTTACGTTGATCCTTTCCTCCTCCTTGTCCCATTGCTGGACCTGTGGATCCTCTTCTAGCTTTGTCTAGAGTTGTGTTGCTTTCTCCAGCAAGTCGGCTACTATGCTAACCTATTTTTCCAGCTCCTATAGTTGCACTGTTTCTTGTTGCTTCCTCTACTCCTTTACTGCTAGTGGAGCGGTTGGTCTAATCTATCCATGGAGAGTCTCAATCTCCTTTTGATATTGATCAATTTCCTGTGGAATTTGATCGATCTTTTCTGTCACTGGGAGTTCACTTCCTTGCGCAGTAGTTGGAAGTTTCCCAAAAATGTCTT
Organism: Picea engelmannii; assembly: GCA_009831015.1. NCBI lineage: Eukaryota > Viridiplantae > Streptophyta > Pinopsida > Pinales > Pinaceae > Picea > Picea engelmannii. Next base: position 180,005 of record ML778828.1, on the reverse strand, counting down.
CCACTCTACGTTCCAACTCATTCATGTGTTCCTTTTCCTCCTGCATTTCAGATTTGGCCTATGCGCAAACTGTTTCCAGTGTTTCCTTCTTCTTTGTTGCTTGTTGTAGCTTGACCATGTTTTTATGTGCTCGAGACTATATCTCATGTTCGATGCTAACCTGCAATTGGTACGAGGCCTTTGTTGGCATCCATTTTAGGACCAATTGGATCTGATCCAAATCCTTTAGTGGTGTATGTCCCACAATCTCATCCATTCGTAGCATGCTCGGATTTATGTAAACCGTGGAATGCAGTTTTGGAAGAACTGAGTCACGTTCTCCTACCTCCATTATTTCTGTGGTCTGTGTGCTCAATGGATCTATGCCTCTATTGCTACTTATAATCTGGGCTTCTTCAAATTTCTTCAAGAGTTTTCCCATTTCTGCCAGATACTTCTGCAGTTTATCCTTGTGGTGCGCTGCATGATCAAAGTCCTCTGCGAGGAAATCCTAGACCATTCTGGAAATCATCTCACCATCGTCCTCTGGGATTGTGTATTCTGGTGGTGCTCATTATGCCTTTGATTTATTGCGCGCACCTGTTTCCTGTACTGTTGGTCACTTAGTTCCCCCTGATTCTTGTGTGATGGGGTTCATCGCGGTTTCCTATGCTCCCTCAGTCAAGTTCTGTTGTTCATTGGTTGGCTGAGTGGTTTCTGTTCTCCCCTTCTGGGTCCCTGGCTACTCTGAGCCACCCTCTGTCTGAGTCGGCTTAATTTGGCCCGTTCTTGGTTTCTTGGGTACTGAGACTTTTGGAGGCTTTGTTTTCGGCTATGGATCCCCTCCTTATGTTGTTTGTCCCGGTACTGCTCTGGGTATGGTTGGGATCTTCCATCCATCCGGCCACTCATGGATGATCATGTCGATGTCTCCCTTGGTCAAATAGTAGCACATCTGTAGCCACTGTTTATGTGGGTCATGTCTTGGCTGTATCCACATGGCTTGTTGCCTAGCCCAGAAATTGGCGATGCCCCCAAATCGCACGACAGCCTCTGGTGTTATCCTCCATGATCAGTTGATTGCTTCTTGCATTTCCTGTAGGTAAGCTTCGAATATAATTCCATTTTCCTTCTTATGCTTGGCCAGTGGCATGGATTTCAGGACGTGATATCTCGCTCCTCCTGGATGTGGTGTGGTACAGAAGATGACGTGGTCCGGTTCTTTCCATCCCATGAAATCGATGAGAGTAAGCAACCATGAGTAGTGAAATTTTGTACCTGCTTTCTGTGCATCTTTACAGTCGATTTGGAACAAGTTTGATAGATATGTTGCCCAGCTCATGAAGGTGCCTTCTACGCACTGGGTTGCAACTACGATAACTCCTGTTGGTACTTCATCTTTACGGCATTTCCTTAGCAGTTTTCATCCTAAGATATTGGCTCCCAGTTGTGTCATGGCATCACTAATTCTCTTGATTATAATGCCTCTCATTCCCCTTTCGGTGCCTTATTTCTTCTTCATTTCCTCTGCCAATAATTTTTCCTTGGACTTGTCATCTAGTATCAGTGTGGGATCCATACCCCGGATGGGTAGTTCTATAATTTGGGCAGTAAGTTCAATGGTTATGGGGACGGGTTTGTCCAGCCATACATCCCCTCCATGCATGACTGCTAATAGTTGCTTGATCCATGCTGACACATATTGGCCTCTGCCAAAGTGTGGTATCTTTAGCAATCCTAAGATTTTGGTTCTGTCTAGTCTGGCTACCCACTGGTGTGGCTTAGTGATAGTTCCTCCAAGAGTGTTCACGGCCATTGTCTCTGTAAATACTTGTGGTGCAAGCTATGGATATTTTATTTCATCTACTACATCATGGTCGGAAAACTTGAGCTTCCCGACGTGACCCAATAGCTGCGAGTCCACCTGTATTCCCTCTGGTGTGCGCGGTAGCACAATCTCGACAGTTGGTTTCTTCCGAGGTGAGCTCAGTATCTAAATCATGTCTTTCGACTGTGTTGGTTGGTTCGAAGTTCCAGCGGCTTCTGGTTTCTCCTTCACCATCCATTCTTCCCAAGCCTTGCCCATTTCACCAGTCAGCTCGTCCGAAAAAGAAAAGTCTTGGATGGGTATTTGTGGAACATCTGGTTGGACCTCTACTTCTGGGTTCTATGTGTTTCTGTTTATTTCCATGGTTGCTTCGACGTTTTCTGGCTGTCCTTCCTAATGAGTTCCTACTTATTGATTCTAAGGCTCCTGTGCCACTGCTAGCATATCCTCTTTCATGGTTTCTACTTGGGGATGCCAGATCTCTTCCTGGATTGGTGTTGATTCGACTGGAATTTCCTCTGGTGATGGGATTTCGTCAATATCAATGATCTCCGGTGGTTGTTGCTCATTTTCTTCCCATGTTCCTCGCGACCTAGTTTGAAACCTAGTTGATCTGACTATCTGGCCTGGTTATGCGAGCTTTGGTGGTGCCATACTGGTGTTTGTCAAACATTTTATTGGTTCAACTAGCTCAGATAAGCTCTGCGATCTTACTCTATTTGTTCAGGCTGCTATTTCTCTTTCTCCGTTCTTCTTTTGCGAATAGACTAATTGTTTCTATGCTCGTGTGTTGTATGGGTGTGCCATGAATCTTGTTGAGGATGCCTCCTACCTTGTGTGATTAATGCACCATAAGTGTGGGTTCAATGCATCCGCGGTGGTTTCGTATCAACCCTTATGGCTACTTTGTCATCGTCAGTTGGCGCGTTTAGTGCGACATCCAATCCGTCCTTGCCTTGCTTTAATTCTGCATCATGTTGTCATGTCAGTGTGATTTTAATGACTTTCATTTTCTTGCTTGTTTCCCTTTCTGATATGATCGTTGTCTTTTCCCTCACTGGTTTCGTGTTTTGTATGTGGCTTGTCCATCATGCCATGCACTATTTTTAGGCTCTTTTCTTTTCTTCTCTAATTTTTTTTTTTTTTGACTGGCAATGGGTAGTCGACTATCCTTGTATAGCTTCAGCCGGCTCTCTTTAATCATTCCTCTGAGGTTTGCGCCTGCTAGATATTTCAACTGTATAGCTACTTTGTCCATGACAACTTTTACCTCGTATGGTCCTAACCAATGCATCCTCATCTTCCCTGGGTGCTGCAGTGCTTTATTGTCGTAGAGCAATACTAGATATCCTTCCTTGAACATCTTTCTCTTGATGTGGCGGTCATGCCACGCTTTGTCTCTTGCTTTCTGTACTTTTTGATGGAATCCTACCAAGATTCAGTCTTCCTCTATTGACATTAATTGATCCAATCATTCCTGGATTGTGCCTCGTTCTGTCATTTGTGTGATAGCTGCTACATGTAAACTAGGTATTAGAAATTCTAACGGCACTACTGCTTCTTGAACATAGACTATTTTGAATGGTGTGTGACCTGTCAACTTTTTGCATGTGGTTCTATACACCCATAGTACTGCTGGTACCTTGAGATCCCAATCATCCCTGTTGATGTTACATATCTTCATGAGGGCATTCTCTAGAATTTTGTTGAAGGCTTCTACCGTGCCACTAGCCTGTGGGTGATATGGTGTACTTTTCTGGTGATGAACTTCAAACTCTTCGAGCATCACTCAGATGGTGCTGTTGATGAAGTGTGTTCCTTGGTCACTCATCAAAATTCTTGGGCACCCAAATCTAGTAATTACCTGTTCGAATAGAAAGTGGGCAGTTGTCTCTATGTTGCAATCTTTTACTAGTGTGGCTTCTACCCATCTCATTAAGTATTCCGTCGCGGTGATAATGTATCTCGGCCCTGTTCTCTTGGTGGGTGGGTTAATGGGTCCCACAAAGTCTATTGCCCATTTTTCAAATTCCTGAAGTGTCACTTGCGGTCGTAGTGGCATCTCGTCCCTTCTGTTGGGTTTGTCGACCCGTTGACAGACATCACATTGATGACAATATTCTTTTGAGTCTTTATGTATCATTGGCCACCATAATCATGTGCGGAGTACCTTTTGTGCTGTATATTTTCCTACATAGTGCCCTTCTGCTATTCCTCCATGGACTTCTGCTAAAATTCTTGGTCATTCGTGGTCTAGTACTTATCTTCATAAGATGTTGTATGTGCCCATTTTGTATAGATCCCCTGCGATCAGTCGATAGTTAGCTGCGCGGACTACCAAGTTCTTCTTTTGTGCAGTGGTATATCCTTGTGGCGCAGTACCTGTGCTCAAGTACTGGATGATCTCTACGAAGTAATCATCAACAATCTACACTGAGAAAAGTTGTGCATATGGAAAGTTGTATTCCAACTTTGTTGGTTCCTCTCCATTTGTGACCCTCGATAGGTGGTCAGGCACTGCATTCAGTTTCACCAGTTTGACTATTGCCTCGAAGTCAAATTCTTGAAATAGCAGTAACCATAGACAGATTCTCCCCCCCAACACTGGCTTGTTAATTAGGTATTTCAGGGCTGAGTGATCTGTAAACATCTTAAAGTGTTTTCCCAATAGGTAATGTCTGTATTTTTGTAGTACGTAAACCATAGCTAAGCCTTCTCTTTCCATCGTGTTATAATTCTATTTTGATTCTGATAATTTCCTTCTTGCGAATGCTATCAGGTGATCCAAGTCTCCTCCTCCCGGTTGCGCTAAAATAGCTCCAAGTACTATGGTTGATGCATCTACATGTACATGTAATGTCTTCTCCCAGTCTGGAAATACCAATATTGGTGCAGTGACCATCTTTTCCTTCAGAGTATCCAGACCGTGTTGGCACTTGTCGTTCCATTGATACTTAGTATCCTTCCTTAACAATTTTTCCATAGGCGTTATAATCTGTGCATAGCCTTTGATGAATTTCCTGTAATATCCCATATGTCCTAACATTGCTCTTAGTTGGAAGACTATTTTTTGGTGCTGGTAGGTTAACAATGACTGCAATTCTGGCCGGATCCACCAGTAAATCCTATTTGCATATTATGTGTCCCAGTAGTATCCCAAATGGTGTTCCAAATATGCATTTCTTGATATTTAGTGATATCTGGCACTGTCTGCATCGTTCTAACATCAGGCATAAGACTTCCACATGGTTTTTTAACAGGCTATAAACCATCCAATCATCCAAGTATACTTCGAGAAATTGGTGGATGAATTCCTTAAATGTTGCGATGACCACTCTGGAGAATATCACAGGTGCATTCTTTAATCTGAATGATATGACTATGTACTAATAATATCCCCATTATGTCACAAATGTGGTCTTGTGTCTATCATCTTGTGCTATCTTAATCTGATGATATCTCGAGAATCCATTAGTGAATGAATAGGATTCATGTCCTCCTACGTTCTCGAGTACCTCATCCATGAATGGTGTGAGGAATGGGTCGTGTAAGAAGGCATCATTCAACTTCCTCAATTCGACGCATATCCTAATCCCTCTTCCCTATTTTTTGTCCTATACTACCATCGGTCTTATCCATTCTGATTCTTTGACTGGTTCGATGATGCCGGCCTCGAGCATCCTGTCGATCTCGTCTTTAACTTTTTGTTTGTAGATGAGGTTCAGTCTGTATGGTCTTTGTTTAATGGGTCTCGCATCAAGTCTGAGTGGTATCTTCATTTCTCCTAATTCTCCGGCTATTCCTTTCATCTCTATAAAGGTTGTGGGAAAAAGGTCATTGTATTCGTGCAATAATTATGTGATACTTTCTAGTGTCTGTTAGTCCCAATAATCTCCAATACTAGCCATTTTGGGTTGCTCTATGGTCCCTATGTTAACCTTCCTGATCTTGATTGATGTAGAGATGACCTCTTATTCTAAGGGTGGTCCTTCCACATCTCTCTCGCCTTCGACTTCATGGATCTCAATATCGCATGGATCATCTTCATCCGATGCTTCTTCCTGTACATGGTAGCGTGATAGCAGTTCCTTAACTATCTGTTTATTCCACTGTTGTACCTCTATGATAGCTTCCACTTCTAATTATGTAATGAATATGACATATCTGATCCATTTCAGGGCTGTGTCTATGTTGGGGTTCTCATGCTCGAATGAGAAAGTGACTGTAAAGTTCTGTTGGAGTGTCGCCCATGTCTTGGTTCCTTTTCGCATTTCCTGATCTATATACCAATTCGCTGGTATGCCTTCTAAAGTATTAATGAAGTGGTGAGACCATTCTTCTGGTGGCGTCATTTTCCATAGTGTTTTACACTCCTCCAAGTTCTACTGGAATTCCTAGTCCATCATATTTTTGTCGGTTGTTCCACATCTATTCTGCACCGAACCTTATGTGCAGTAATCATTTGCATTGGTACCAATCTGTGATAGTCTCTTTCTGTGCACCCCACCATCTTGAAGGTGTAGCCTTTAGTGATAAATATAGTGATAATAGTCTCCGGTTCTCTAATACTTCATCTTTGTATTGTGTCAATAAAGTTTCCAAATCATTTAATCCGTGAAAACTAGGTGGTTCTCTGATTTTTGTGCCAAGCCATCTTACTGTGTGGTCTATTCTTGCACACCTTCTTGTGGATACTTCGTGTAATCTTTGCTGCCAGTTTTCTAACCCAGTGTTTGAGTCTGTTATGCATGAATTAATGCTCCACCAACTGAGTATCATGTCTGCAGTTGGGTTTATATAATCTGCATCACACGCAGTTGTTCTGTATAACTGTATGATTTCATCTAGATCCAGGAAAGTGGGTTCTACGAACCTCTCACCTTCTAATGGGTCGAGTGGGGCTATAACCCTATAGTCTCCTGACTCAAATGTCATTTTTCTGGTTTTCATGTTAATTGTGGCCTGGTTATTGAATGCCCAATCCAGACCAAGTAGTGTTGGGTAAGGTGTTGCACCATCTACTATTTCGATGACTTCAAAGTCTGCCTTAGTGTGCATGCCATCCAGATCTATAGTTACTCCTTTCATTCTACCTATTGGTAGGACTCTATGCTGTTTTACTAGTCTTAATTGAATAGTTGAGTATCCCAGTGTAGGTTCTCCCATGCATTTCCATGTGTTTTTTGGTAGTACGTTCACCTCGGATCCTAGATCTAGTATAATATCTCCCATGTTGAAATCCCCAATGTTAGCATTGATTCTAAATTCTCTACTTGTTCTTCTTCTTGTGTGTAGGTGGTTGACAGTTTTCATTTTTGGCTTCTATTCATTCTCGCTGCTACATTTCTCTAGGATATTTTGCAATACTTTGATAGATGAAGGATAACTTAGCATTTTGATGCATGATTGCAAAAAGTATTTGATAGTACTTACTTGTTCCTTAGGTTGTATTCTGTTGGCATGGTCCAGTGATGGTGGCATGTCATATTCCAGAGCTTCCTTGTTCTGTTGTGCAGTCAATGCTATGTCCTCCTTCTGGAATTCTTGTCGAGCTTCTGTAAATATATTCTTTTCCTTTTGCACGTTGAATTGCTTCTTGGGGTCAGGGTTCTTCTTTACCCATTGGTTCTATGTTGGGTCCTGTTGAGCTGCGTTGTTTCCTGTTTTCGTTCCTCCTCGAGTGATTATGTTGATGTTATGTCTGTCATCTCTTGCTTTGGCTAAAATCCACTGAACATTATGGTTATTTTGGTTCCTTTTTTCCTGGATATTTACGATTAGTATCGGACATTCCTATGTATCGTGGTCCGAAGCACGACAATGCATATAGGTCGCTGGTGGTAGTGGGAATTCCCATGCATAATGTCCTGGTTGCTGGAAATTGTGACATGTGACTGGTCCTCTCCCATGTCCAAAACCTCCTCTGGATCGCCCTGCTCCTCTATAGGTTGCGTGATCACCTCGTGGTGCGTTATATTGTGGTCCCTGATTATACTGCATGGTATTGTACTGGGGATATGTTGGGTTTTACTGTGACTGCACGTTATTATAAGGTTGTTGCGTAGTATTATACTGCTACTGCACAGTGTTGTATGGTGTTGGGGCTTGAGTGAACTGTGGTGTTTCCTGCCCGGTCATCATTTCTTCCTGTACCCTGTATGCATCTGAGGTTCTTTCCCACATCAGCTCCATAGTTCTACAGTCCTTGTTGTCGTGGCTGACTGACTTGCAAAAGGTGCAATATGAGTTTGTTGGGACTATTTGGTATTTCTACATGATCGTGCAATGGTAAGGGTTGTGACCTGGTTTCTTGTAGATTTCACACCATAATCCCCCTTGTGGTAGCAAGTTTGGCATCCCTATTGCCATATATTGCGCAAACATCGGCATTCATTTTTGTGGTGTCTTTTTGTCCTGCATGTGGTACACCAAACAACTTCTTGTTTGTCCTTGTTCTTATTTTGGTTCAGCTGAAATGTTAAGTTCTTCATATCCTCTTTCAGTTCTTCAATAGTCGGGTCCATCTACTGGTACTAATTCTCTTCCAATTGCAAGGGTGCCTGTAGAGCCTCTGCTTGTGTCTTAAAATCTGTTGTCGTAGTGGATATTTCAAGTGTGGGAGTAGTGAGTTGACAAACAGGTGCCAATGTTGCATCTCAGTCATAAGGTATTTTAACTTCCCTTTTAATTGCTTGAATATTTGATCAATATCCCATACCGATTCTCCTGGTTTCTGTCTTATCTCAATCATCTCATTCATATATTGATCCTCTGAGCTCAGCTTCTGGAACTCATTAATTAGTAGTTTCTTAATGTCGTTCAGTGTCCTTGTCGTCCTGGGAGAACTGTTCGTCTCTAGACTCATGTACCAGTCTAGTGCGCGGTCTCTTAGTGTGATCACTAGCTGCATGATTTTGGTGTTATCATCAGTGATCTGGTTTGCTTCCCAGATCTTGGCACAAATTGATAGATGCTTCTCAGGGTCTTCTACTGCTTCCCCTCGAAACTATGGTAATCTAATAGTAGGGTCGTGTCTTGCCATTCTGAGTACTGAACTACTGCCTCCTCCGCGTGGTGTGGATACTTGACTAATATTACCTAAAATGGCTCCTCCAGTTGTCGCTCCTTGGGTAGATGATCCAGGTGGATATCAGTGGCCACCCACCTTCTCCAACTGGCCCAAAACATGTTTCTGGCAATTTTGGTAATTTACTATTTTTAGCAGTTTTAACTTCCGGGGCCATTTTGAGGCCCTAAACGATGTTTTTTGGGAAAACG
>ML778828.1:78474-162290 GCA_009831015.1 Picea engelmannii | reverse complement strand
ATGACTCATTATTGTCTTGTCATGGTTGATAAGAAGTAAATATGGATGAACTCCAAAGTGGTCCCCTTATGGTGAAATCCCTCACGGGAAGACACTTTGCGGAGTAAGAGAACCCATGCTTAATTGTGGAATAATGAGATGAATGACAGTGAATTTATCAGGGAAACTATCCTAGATGGATAGTTCTTTTCATGCCATTTTTGGCGGTATGTAGAACGTCACATAACTCCTCATAGTTAGAGAGTTATGACCATGTGAAGCTGGAAAACCCAGGTTTGCGTAATGGACCCAAGTTTGTTTGATGGATAACGGTATGATTTTTTCTATATTTGAATGTAATACTATTCTAGATGGATATTACATGTCATTCCATTTCTGGTGGTATGTGGAACGTCACATAACTCATCACGGTTTGAGAGTTATGGCCTTATGAAGTTGGAGGACCCTCATATGTCATCTAGAAGCCCCAAAAGGTCAAAGTAGTCCAAGTGGTTTAAGATATTTTAGAAGGTAAATAATAAATTTAAGTGATGAGTGTACTATAATTCAAAGTGAATACAAAATAAATTATTTAAATAATAAATTCAATGGAGAAATTAAAAGTGGGTTAACCCTAAAATAAGGAAAGTGGGCAAAGTGACCTAGAAGATGTTTTTAAGGAAGCTACTTGGAGAGTATAAATAAGAGGAAAGGCTCTCTCATTTAAGAAACACTTGAGAATATTGAATACCTATAGGTGTCTGAGGTAACCAAGGGATATCTAAGATGAATTTCTGAGGGAAGGTGAATAAAAGAACGCCGAAATTCAAGGAAGGATAAATTCTTTTGATGATGCTTTCTAAGGTATGTTATTTACAGGTCATATCACCATTTTCACAATAAAAAATTTTATGGAATGGTTCAGACCGTGAAATTTCTATTCCAATGATGAAACATATCCAAGTATCTATGGTAAAAAATTCAGCTTGTGTTTCATTGTATTTTTGTAGTTATACTCCATGGAAAATAGGGTTTGTGGCTAGTCCTGAAACTAGTCAAAAACAAGTGTTTCGGTAAAAACGTCATAACTTATTCATAACAGATCCACATTTTGTAATACAAAATGTGTTGGTTAGAGTAAACTATTTAGTGTGATTTGTAACATTTTCAGAACGATTAAACAAATATTTTGTGTGGGGCACACTCTACAAGGTCGCTCTCAAGAATAAGCCAGAATTCAGCAAGGTATGCCATTTTTTCTATAACTCCTTTTCTGAGAGGTTACAAGTAGTGACACCTGGAGGAATTGCATAAAACACACTAAAGAACATTGTGTATCAGTTTCAGATATTTATTCATTACATTTACAAAGTTATGATTACTTCAAGTTAGGGTTGTTGACTAATCAAAAACTAGGCATGTGAGACTAAAGAAAAGTTTGATGAAAATTCTATTCTCTTGTTGTTAAAGTTAAGGAAGGTTTGTAGGAATGTGATCATATACACCAAGTCTATTGCAGAGATAAAAATCATATTTGGATGATGAAATTTATGATGGCTTTTGGTTGAGGTACATGTTGAGTACATGGTTGAGACAAGTAGTTGATGAGTTGGCACATACATGAGGTGTATAGTCGATGATGTCGGTACATATTGATGAGTCATAGTTGATGAGTATTTGACACAAGATTGGTACATACTTGGTACATGGTTGGATGCACTTGTTTATGGTACAGGTTGATTATAGGTTGTTTGGTATAGGTTGGTGCATGGTTGATCCACTTGTTTATGGTACATGTTGATTACAGGTTGTTTGGTATAGGTTGGTGCATGGTTGATCCACTTGTTTATGGTACAGGTTGATTACAGGTTGAGGTACAGGTTGATGCATGGTTTATGCATGGTTAAGATTTATTGGTACAGGTTTACAGAAGTATATCTCACAGTGATAGTGTGACAGTGGTTCCATCATTCTACTTCTACTTCAGGGTGGTTGGATGGGGCAAGGACAGGTGGTTGTAGCCACCTTCCGGTTGTAGCTGGAGAACATAAGAGGTTGTAGCCTCCTTCTGGTTGTAGACAGATAATTGGGGAGTTGGAGCCTCCCTCAGGTTGTAGCCTGAGAAACTAGGGGGTTGGAGCCTCCTTCCAGTTGCAGCTGGAAAACAAAGGAATTTGGTGCTTCCAATGAATGTAATTCTTCAAGGCATATAAGAAAAAGCATTATGTGATTTTCTCTTTCTTTGGGTTTCCACGTAAAACACTGGTGTACTGTGTATGTGTATGATTGTTCATTTGTTCATTGCTAATTATTGGATGATAATTCTACATTGACATAACACTTGAATTATTTGGTTAAAAAGGATCAAATTGATCTATTACTGATTCAACCCCCCTCTCGGTAATCCAAATCCCTCTAAGAAGTCTTCTTGCTCTCATACTCATTATTTTGCTTTATTGAAATTAGATATAAATTTTGACTTGTTGATTTATGATGGAGAATTGAATGCAGAGAAGTTGGACAATTGGATCAAGCAAATTGAGGTATATTGCAGGGTACAAAAGATCCTGGATGACACTACAAAGATATAGTTGGTTACTCTTCATCTGGGTGGCACAACCTTGATATGGTGGGAGAGTAAGACATAATTTTATCTCATTCAACAAGGTAAAGTAATTTCTTCTTGGGATGAATTTATTGCCGCAATAAGTAAAAAACATTATCCATTGGCTTATGTACAAACTGCAATAATATATTGGAAACATCTAAGGCAAGGAAAGGGTAAAAATGTTCAAGTCTATACACATAAATTTAAAAATAAATCATTATCTTTAGTAGTTCCATTATATACTCGTGAAACTCTTCTAAAGTATATTGGTGGTATGCATTCATATCTTCGACACAACATATTGATTTTTAACCCTACTAATATTGACAAAGTGTCAGTAGAAGCTACTCATATTCAAGCTAGCAAGGGAAAGTATATGTCCAAATATAAGAAGCCACACAAATTTGAGAAAACATCAAAAGGAAAATGGAAGAGTAAGAAATCAACAACAGTAAAGAAAGTTGAAGAGAAACCTACATGTCCTCACTGCAAAAGGAAGGGACATGAGGAGGCACTGTGTTGGAAACTGCATCCAGAGTTATGACCAAAGAATTTCTAGGAGAAGGGGAAACAAAAGACTGTTGCAACAACTCAACAAGATCTAGGATCGTATTCATGAGATGAATTTAAGATTACAACAATGGGAAGAAAAGGTACATTATTCTACTACTAATTCTATTCCTTCAATTCAATCATCTAAATTGGAAGGTGTTCCTAATCAAAAGAAACGAAGTGAGATTTTCATTTCAAGGTTGTAGTGAAGCATACAAAGATAGATACTTTGTTTGAAAGTGGATCTCAAGTTAACTTAATATCCAAAGAAATTGTTAGGAATTTGGGTTTAAATACCACACCTAATGTGAAACCATATCCATTAGGCTGGGCGAGTGAGGATGTTAAGTTGTAAGTGAAGAAACAATGTAAAATCATATTTGCAATTACCTCCAAGTTATTCGATGAGGTTGAGTTAGATGTGTTTCCACTTGACATTTGTAGCATAGTCTTGGGTAGTCCATATCTAATTGAAAATAAATCCATGTTCTATCATGAAGAGAAAAAATATCACCTTTTCAATAATGGGATTGAATATATCGTTAGCGCTTACTGAATTAAAACTAATATTTCTTTAGTGGGAATAGGACAAATGAAGACAGTCGTAAATGCTAATAAATATTTTGTTCTCATGGTGGTGAAGTAAAAAGAGGAAGATATATCAGATTCTTTTTTAGGTTGTGATACAAATCATAAACAAGAATTGCTAAAGATCATTTATGACTATGATAAGTTATTCCAGGAACCTACAGGGTTTCCTCTTAAGAGGGAGGTTGAACATGAAATTTATTTGTAGCAGGATTCTCCTCTTCCTAACATTGGTATGTATAGGTCATTGGTGATATAGAATGAAAAGACAAAGAAACAAGTTTAGTAATTACTCGATAAAGGAATCATAAGGCCAAGTTCCTCTCTATGTGGAATTCCTATTGTATTAGTTCCAAAGAAAGACGGTACGTGGAGGATGTGTATTGATTTTTGAGCATTGAAAACATATTACGATAAATAACTGATATCCTCTTCCTAAATTGAAGATTTATTGGATCAGTTAAAAAATGTTTTCTATTTCACTAAGCTATATTTGAGAGGTGGTTACCATCATATCAGAATTGCAGAAGGTGATATATGGAAAAATTATTTCAAGACAAAACAAGGGTTGTTCGAATTGTTGGTTATGCCATTTTCTCTATGCAATGCACTTGCGACATTTATGAGGGTAATGAATGATGTATTAAGTTATTTTATAGATTATTTTTTCATTGTTTACTTAGATGATATTTTGATCTTTATTCAAACATGGGAAGATCATATAATGCATGTTAAAACAATTTTTGAACTTTTGAAAAAAGAGAAGTTGTACCTGAAGATGTCTAAATGTGAGTTTAGAAAAACTTCTCTGGTATATTTGGGTATTATGTATGGAATGGTCAACTGAATATAGATCCCTCAAAGGTGGAAGTAATCATAAATTGGCCCAAGCCAAGCACTACCACATAAGTCAGGACCTTCTTAGGAGCAATACAGTACTGGAGGAAATTCATTGTCGATTTCTCTTTCATAGCATCTCCTCTACATGTATTAATAAGTGTGAAACAGGTCTTTCAATGGGGATACAAGAAGTAGAAATCCTTCGAGATATTGAAAGAGAAAATGTGCACAACACTAGTTTTGTCTCTTTCAGATTTTCAATAGCCATTTGAGATTTAAACCAATGCTAGAGGATATGCCATGGGAGCAGTCTTTATGCAATGAGGTAAACCTATTTGTTATCATTCTGAGACTTTTACTCAAGCAATGATTAATTATCCAACATATGACAAGGAATTGTATGCATTGGTACAATATGTGAAAAAATGGAAACATTACTTAATGGGGAAGGACACAATAATTCACACATATCATCATCCATTACAGTATTTGCAATCACATACCAAGCTACAATAGTCATTATATTTCAAGTGGATGGGTTTCTTACAAAAATTTCATTTGGTTATTAAGTATAATAAAGGTATTCATAATAAGGTTGCAGATATGTTATCAATACCAATGGTCAACACATATACAATTCTAAGGCATAATTCTTTAGCTCATGAGAGCTTTGTTGAACAATATTCTAGAGATGATGATTTTAAATATGTATATGAAGCACTACCTCATGGAAATCAACATGAAGAATATAATTTTCATGTGCATGATAATTTATTATATCATCTTGGAAAACGTTTTATACCCAAAGATGAAAGAGAACGTATAATCATAGAATCATATACATCTCTTATTTTTGGTCACTTTGGGGTAGGTAAGACAATTACACAGTTGCAAAGATATTGTTATTGGCCTAAAATGAATGAGATAGTTTCCAAGTATGTAAAAGGGTGTTTTATGTGTGCCACAAGAAATATTAGCAATATAAAGTTGGGATTATATAAGCCACTTCCAGTACCTTCTCAACAATGGGAAAGTGTGTCCATGGATTTTGTAGGGGGTTTTTTGATGTCCAGAATAGGTCATGATTATTTATATTTAGTTGTGACTAGGTTCAATAAGATGTGTATATTAATGCCTTGCAAAAAACAAGTCACAGTTGAACAGACAACACAATAGTTCTTTGCTAATGTTTGGATTCATTTTGGGCTTCCTTAATCTATTATATATAATCAAGACTCTTGCTTCTTGGGAAAGTTTTGGTATAGTTTATGGGATATAATGGACACTAAGTTAAAAAAAATCACAACTTTTCATCCACAAATAGATGGACAGACAGAGGTGGTGAACATGATAGTGGTACATTTGTTATGAGGATATTGCAATAAACATCCTAAGGTGTGGGATGAACAATTTTACTATGTAAAACAAGCTTATAATCGTGCCATGCATTCTTCTACTCAAAGAAATCCTTTTGAAGTATGTTTGGGATACTTCCCTAAATCACCGATGGAGTTTGCTTTCAGAGAAGCAAGCAAAGAGGATGAGAAACATGATGTCGATAAATATAAAAGGTTCATAAAGAGGATCCAACATGTACATTATGTAGTACATTAACAATTGGAGAAAATCCAAGCCAAGTACAAGGTGAGGCATGACAAACATCAGGTCGATCACCAGTTCCAAGTCAATGATCAAGTATGGTTACATATCATCAAGGACAAAATCAAAGGTAAAGGTAAAAAGATCAAGCCAATCTGGTATGGTCCATTCAAGAGTTTGGAGAAGATTGGTACTAATGCCTTTTGTTTAGATATACCATCTTATATGAAAATGTATTCAGTGGTGAATATTGAGAATTTGAAATTTTATGAGCCTCCTATGATTATGGATGAATATGAAGGTGGTCAGGTTCTGACAGTCGATTATTTTTCTCAAGATTATTTAGATGAGTTGCAAGAATATGTTATCCTTGACAGAAGAATCATGACTTCAAAATGAGGTGATGTGGAATATCTTTGAGTTGGTCTTAAAGAGTTAAAAACAAGCAAAGAAAAGTGGATCGAGATCAAGAAGGTGAGATATATTTACCCTCACTTATTTGTTGAGTAATAAAGAATTTTGGTGGTCCAAAAGGCTTCCAATGGGGAGGAATGATCCAGGTGGATCTGAAAATACTTAAAATTTAATCACCTAAAATTCTCTTGAGAAAGACTTCATTGTGTAGATTGCGGTGAGATCTTTCCAATGGTGTGAGAATCGCCTCAACCATAGTTCGTATGAAAAATTTATGGCTCTTCAAAGTTTTGGAAAAACAATGTAAAAGGGTCAAAAGGGGGTTCCATATGGAACCATTGGAAGAGTCACACATGGCAAGTTCATACAGGTCATATGAATCTGACATGGCAGCACCACAGGATTGCATGTGGCATATTGTATAGTTGAGTTGGAAAAATGACAAGGAAATCGTACAGTTCGAGTGGACCAATTGGCGTTGGACATGTGGCATGATCGTACAGGTGGAGGCTACACATGTGTACCAATGAGAGGTTTCCATGTGGCAGCCTCCCATTGGCATTCTATGGTGAAGGAATTCAAAATTTTTATGGGTTGACTAGGGTTGAACCCTCGACCTCATACATGATAATCCAATGAATTACCAATACACCAAGGCATGTGACTTAATAGTGATATGGATTTAAATTTATTTAAGTTTGTTAAATTGTATTTTCAACGTAAAAAGGATATATATATATCAAAGTTTAAAATTCATGCCAAAGGAGAAGACGTCCACGAGTTTGAACCCATGACCTCCTCCCACATGTACAACCACTCTAACCAATGCGCCAAAGTCACCTTTTGTTACGGTATTCCCAAAACAAATATATTTAAGTTTTCCAACTATTTTGAGTGGAGGTTAATCTCGGCCTCCTATTTAACCATCGCATAAACCAATGCACCCACATGGAGATGCATGCAGAAGTAAGCACATTTTTCCTCGAAGTTCATTCCATAAGGACTCTAGATTTTGATTTTTCATTGTGATGTGTGCCATAGGGTTCCTTGAGGAAAGTATAGAGTGTTTATACTCATTTTTCTCATAATTTCAAGAGGAATTCAATGGTGCACGTTGTTTCTAAATCTGAGAAACAAACAAAAAGATCATTGTAAGAACACAAACATTTGAGCATTAATAAATCGACATCAATTGAAAGCGGAACCAGAGTCATAGCCCAAAATGGGTGAACTCCATTAACAAACTTGTGTTATGTGTTTTATTATTGTTGTTTCTATTTCACTCAATTATCTTGCAAGTTATTTATCATTTAAGTTATTTTGGATAAGTAAGTGAATTCATATTATTTGCAAATAGTCAAAGTGATCATTTATATTTCGAATCAGGTTGGATGTTTATGTGTATTTTATGAAATAAATTAACATCTAAGGATTATTGGATCATAAAATGATCATTTACTCATCTTTGCATAAAGTTGATGCTCCCTTAACACCTGTATCACCATCCTTAATTGTTTCTCATGTTCTTCTTTAGACTTAGAGTAAATAAGTATGTCATCTAGGAAAACAATGACAAATTTATCCAAGTATTTTTTGAAAATTCCATTAATCAAACACATGAATATAGTTGGTTCATTTGACAACCTAAATGGCACCACTAAAAATTCATAATGGCCATACTTGGTTCTAAAGGAAGTCTTGTTGATATCTTCCTCTTTAATCCTTACCTTATGGTAGCCTGGCCTAAGGTCAATCTTTGAAAATATCTTGCGATCTTTCAGTTGATCAAAAATATCATATATCCTTGGAAAATGATACTTGTTCTTCATGGTCACCTTATTCAGTTGTCTGAAATAAATGCACAGTTGTAAGGTTCCATCCTTCTTCTTTACAAAAGTACCAAGGAACCCCGAGGTGAGACACTTGGTGATATGTACCCCTTCTTCAATAGTTCATCAAACTGCATTTGCAATTCCTTAAGCTCTGGTGTACTCATCTTGTAAGGTGTCTTGGACATTGGAGCTACCCTGGGCATTAATTTAACGGAGAAATCTATATCCCTTTTAGGTGGAAAACCTAGTATTTCTCCAAAAACATATTCAAATTCTCTCAGGACTATAAAGTATTAAATAATGTGTGCTTTATCCTTTTCTACCTCTTCATGTGAATTGCATAAATTTGGAATCTCTTCCTAACACTTCTCTTCAACTTCCTAGATGAAATTTATTTAGCTACCATTTCTCTTTGAATGCCTTGAACTAATCTCAAGTTTCCTTCTTCATCAAGACAAGTGAATTCCTTGTTGTAATAGTCTAGGACAACATGATTCGTTTCCAACCAATCCATACCAATTAGATAGTCAAATGATCCTAATGGAATAATATTTATCTCTACATTTGTATTGATCCCATTCATGTCCAATGGATAGTTTTGAACCAATTCATTAATTCTTCTTTTAGCTATTGTAGCTAGTTGAACTAACCACGGATTCCCATGCTGACTTATTTTAAAGTGAAATATTTTTGCAAGGTTAGGATATACATGCTATGGCTAGCTCCTGAATCAATTAAAATGGATATAGGATGATCATTAATCTTACCTTCAACTTCAATCATATGAGACTAAAATTTATCTTTCTTGTTGTCCAAGACTACATAGATCATTGGCATGCTTCTACCCATATCTTCAACAATATCATCCTCTTCAATATTGTGCACAATCCTCATTTCTCCTCTATGAGGGAAGTCTCTATACAGACGATCTCCTCACAACCACAACATTTAATGGGTTGTTTTCTTGGTCTTTTCCCCAAAGTCTCTAACATCCTAGAATCATTATGTGTCAGTTTTCCTTGAGGATTGTTTCTGAGGAAAGGTGGCTTCAACCCTTTCCTTCTCTGCTCCATATTTCATTTCTTCTTGTCAACCCAAGCTCTCTGAAAATTTGATCCTCCTTTATGTTTGTCATTAAGGAACTTGTCTCTCCTTATTGTTTCCTCTGATATCTTGATCTCATCATATTGTATCTTTTCATTGTATAGGTATCCTACTCAGGAAACTTTGTATCTTAACTTTCTCATCCTTAATGACGTCAACATACCTCAATAATTCTATAAATATCTTCTCATATTCATCCATGGTCATGCTCCCAAGCTTGAGTTCAAATAACTCCTTCATCTTACAGTCATAATTACGTCGGGACAAGTATTTATTTTAGAAATACTTTATAATCTATCTCCAAGTGATATTCTTCTCATCAATGTGTTTTACTTGCATGAGTTGGTCCTGCCACATTGATGATTTTCCCTTTAGCTAATAAGTAGTGATTTTGGCTTCTGCATGTGATGAATAATTATCCAAATGAAAACAATTCCTCATACCTAGAAAACATGCCTCTGCATCATCATAATTATTGTGCTCACCATCAAAGGTAGGAGGCTTAATATTTCTCATATCCCCTTTTAGTTCATCCACTCTAGTCCTCCTATTGTGTTTCCTGATAGGAGATAAACTTGAAATTCTCCCTTCTCTTGCAACTGAGTGTCTTAGTGAGTGATGATGATATCTACCCGCACTACTAGATTCTTATTTCCTTGTATGAGATCTGTGATCTTCTTCTTTCATTGAATATTCTTCCTTATCCGTGTTCTTATGTAAATTGTCCAAGATATGCAATAACTTAGTGTTGATGTTGTTTTGTTGGTATTTATCATTCATAAACCTCTCATTATCTTCTTTGTATCTCGACACATCTCTTTGTAGACTCTTTGTTGTATCCACCATATCAATACTTCCTATCCCTCCCTCCTTGTTCCCATTTCATTCATTCTTAGCATATCTCGGGATGACATTCATTCCCATAACTTCATTTTCATGAGTATCCTCTATCTCACTAATCTTCATGTTGAACTTCTCTACTTTTAACTTTAATTATTCATAATTTGTAACCAACATAGAATTTGTTATATTAGACATAATGACAAACCTTGGAAACTCACACATTATTACCAATCCTTGAAGGCCACAAAATACCTTATTTTTCCCTGTTGATGAAATTTACTACCCATCTCTAAATTCTAGGTGAACAGATTGATTATGTTCTTCCTTATATTTCTAGTGGATATTTGTTTTCTAAAGTCTAAGCTATAAGCATAAAGTTATGTTTTTTTGAAGTTTCTACTCTTTTCCCAAATTTTAGAAAACAAATTCATAAATATGTCATATTATTGTTGACATGGCACCCTGCTAATGTGGCATGACACATGTCATTTGATGTGGAAGCTAGGTTCGCGTGTCTTTCTCCACTAATTCCTACCATCACCCTTCTTCCATGCTAGATAGAAGGCTCAACCACCTCATAGTTAACGTGGGTCCAGATATCAGGATGTTCCATATCTGGCCATTTGACACCTTCAAGACCTTCAGATGTCTAGGAATCTAGGATCCATAACTTTATTAAAAGTCCCCTTTTCCTAAAATCCAATATTTCCATATTTCTTCCCTTATGAGTGCAGGTCCCACATGTACTTTACTTCCACCTGCCACATGTTGATTCACCTACCCTTGTTAACATATTCTCAATAAAGGGGCTCCACCTAGCACTCATATTTTTGTGTGGCTCCCACATGTGTCCACCTACCTAGCACTTGACCCTTCCATATTTAGGTGTAAATATATGACCTACCATAGTTCCACATCCAACATTTGACATTCTCCCAAAGGTCCATTTATTGAAAAATCCTAGATCTTTGGATATACGGATGGTTTGGATTCCACCAAACCATTCTACCATCCGATATCCAACATATGGTCATCTCAAACTTTTGCAAAAGTCCCACTTAGTATTTATCTAGATTTCTGAATCTCCAAATGAATCTGTTTCTGCTACCGGGTTCCACCACTCAATATTTTACCAAGATCAAATATTGACTGCTCATACCACCTCGATATTTATGATTTAGTTTATTTGGTGATCTAGAAGATGCTAATGTGGTCATTGGTTGATGTGACAGGACACATGTACGCTGACCTAGCATCTAGGATTCAATGATTTGGTAAAAGTCCATTTTTAATATCTTTTGGATGGTCCTAGATCCACCTTCTAGTTATGACCATCAAATCTCCACCTTATGGCCTGCCATTGTGGCCTACTAATGAATCCATATTGTTGACATGTCATCTAACATGGAATGATGACATGGCATGCTAACATGGAACTTCCAACAACAAATTCTATCATGTCTGTTAACATGGCATCTGATTCAACCTATCAATGTGGCATGTTGATGTGGCACTTATGACACCATAGGATGATGTGCCACCATAATATAACATGGAATCTATCATGGCCTGCTAATGTGGCATCTAGGATCTGACATCTGGCATTTTCCAAAAATCCTTTTTAAGGATTTTCCATATTTTTGGACATCAGGATCGAGAACTTCTCAAAATTTTGGATATATGCCATTTTGAATGCATTGGTTCCATCGTCAGGTTCCACACTGCCTCGTTTTCCTCTACTAAGGCCCACATCTAGAATATGGACTTTTAAAAAAGACCTCCTTTGCAAGAACTATGGATATCTTCTATTCCATATGTCATAGTTTTATTGGTCAAGGTTCCAACTTCTTAGCCCCATCCCGAGGTCTTGGTTCCACCATGAGGTTTCAGTCACTAAACTCCAAAGGAATTTATGATTTGATCATACAAGTTTTTAAAAGGACTCATTTTCAATAATCCTCTAGATCTTTATATTTTTGTATATTTTGATACCATTAATAATTATGCCCAGTGTGGCACTGTAAAGACCTATGTATAGTCTTCCCTTCATAAAATGCTATTATTAAGCATATCCAAGCATACAAAACCATGCATAAATGATGTTAAAGAATAATTATTCTTTCCAAGCATTCATAAATGTCAGATACATTCTAATTAATGAACATAAAAGAAATTAACACATTTCTTACACACATCATGCATAGAAATACAAAGTTTAAATATGGAATTTATATTTAAAGGGAAGCACCAACTAGATGTAAACCTATGATGTTCCTCCCAACATAAACATTTTTGCTCAACACTTTCAACAGCATGTCACCCCTGAGCCATATCTATGACTCCCCATAGAAAAGGTACTCTCGCCAGTGCCGCTAAGGTCTAACAACACTCAGCAAAATACAAGGCCAATGGCACCAACTCTAACAACAGTTCTACATCATAGCCTCTCATTCCCCTCATCCTCTCCCACCCAAGGAAGTGTACCCCTCCACTTCTCAAAAATCCTTCAGCAGGTTCACTTCACTTCTAGGGATACAACAATTGGTTGTCCAGGAAGTTTTAGTGTTGTGTGGAAATTGGAACACAAGGCTACTCTCAAGGAGATTACAGACACCCACAAGGATAACACATAGAGAAAACTATCCCAAAAATCCTCCCACTCAAGGCGTCTTGCTCCATAGGCCTGACAACCTGCTTCTTCACACCCAAACCACCAAGGATTTACAGTGTTTCAACTCCAACAACTTGTATTTCCATTCTTTTCCACCACTTCTACTCACCAATAAGAACACAGTTCTTCTCCCATACCATCATCAGTTTGAATTATTGATAGAATACCCCCATACACACTAAGCCCAATTATTAAGTATGCATGCCAACAGCTTGAAAAGTGGAACATGAAACCACTTTCCTTCTCTTGGGAACTCATCCCACCTCTAAGGACTTAGGATAAAATGTAAGCATGACATAAAATTAGGCTTGGAATTTTTAAGGAATATTTTATTATATTACTTGTCTTAGCCCCCTATCTTAATACCTTCTCATAACTCCCTTAGCCCCCTTTCCCTCTTTTGGAGTCCTATCTTCCCCATACCCTTTATGTCCTAAGGTATGCAACATTGATGTATTTTATTAATTATGGTAATGTGATCACAAAATACAAAGCTTGGATCATCGGCCAAAGCTTACAAGCTCACCAATCTTATAATAGGTACCCTAGCCTAAACATTTATACATACAATGCACTTTGTCCCAAAACAACCTGGTTTACCATCCTATATAAATAGATATACATTTGTATACACAATTTCCATATGAGGGTATTACATTTGTAAATAAGTGATGGGATGAAAAATATTAGAGAATCCTACTACAAATCTCTTGTAGTATCTAGATAATCCCATAAAATATATGATTTTGAAAAAATTCCTTGGTGTTTGCCATCCTCTGATGGCTTCAATATTTTCTAGATCTATTACTATACCTTCCTCTAAAATAATGTGTCCCAAATAATGGATCTTCTCTTCGTAAAAAGATCACTTGCTCAACTTGGCGTATACCTAATGTTCCCTGGGTACCTGTAGTACCAATATCAAGTGATGTTCATTCTCTTCCTCTAACTTAGAATAAATAAGTATTTAATCCAAGAAAAAAATGACAAACTTGTCCAAATAGTTTCTGAATATTCCATTCATTAAGCACATAAATATAGTTGCGGCATTGGTCAGTCCAAATGGCACCACCACAAACTCATAATGCCTATACCTGGTTCTAAAATATATCTTACTGATGTCTACTTCCTTGATTCTCACATGGTGATATCTCAATCTCAAGTCTATCTTTGAGAATATATTTTCTCCTCTTAGTTGGTCAAAGAGGTCATCAATTATGGGTAGAGAGTTATTTTTCTTCACATCAGCTTTATTCATCTATCTAAAGTCAATACACAGCCTCAATGTTTTGTCTTTCTTTTTCGCATAGAGTATTGGTGCTCCATAAGGTGAAACACTTGGGTGTATGCACCCTTTATTCAACAATTCTTATAGTTTCATTTGTAATTCTTTTAATTATGGTGTACTCATTCTGTAAGGATTCTTTGATAATGGGGAAACTCCAGGTACTAAATCAATAGAGAAATATATATCCCTCTTTGGTAGAAAACCTAGTATTTCTTTGAAAATATCTTCAAACTCTTGCAATACTAGAAAATATTCAAGGCTTGGATCTTTGGAATTTTATGGATCCTCTACATGAGCTGCATACAATTGACATCCTTTTCTGAAACATCTCTTTAGTTGTAAGGTTGAAATCTCCCCGATATATATGGGTCTTGGAATTTATTTCGTAGTGTTATGTTTCCCTTCTTCATCAAGACATGTAAAGCTCTTATTGTGAACATATAGGATAGCATGGTTCTTGTCCAAAAAATCCATTCAAATTAGGATATCATAATATCATAATGGTATGATGTTTTGAT
Organism: Picea engelmannii; assembly: GCA_009831015.1. Classification (NCBI taxonomy): domain Eukaryota; kingdom Viridiplantae; phylum Streptophyta; class Pinopsida; order Pinales; family Pinaceae; genus Picea; species Picea engelmannii. The sequence goes on along the minus strand of ML778828.1, from coordinate 147,454 downwards.
CAACATTGGTATTCACTCCATTTATATTTACTAGACAATCCCTGACAATCTCAATGATCCTCATTTGTATTCTCGTGGCTAGTTGAACCAACTGCGATATTTCAAGATTACTTTTCTTCAAATGAAATATGCCCACTATGTTAGGATCAATATAGTTATGTATTTATCCTAAATCAATTAAAATAGTAACAAGTTAATTTATGATCTTACCTTTCACCTCAATCACATGGGATTGGTGTTCTACTTGTCGATCTTCCAGGGTTGCATATATCCTTGGTATATTTCGACCCATGTCTTCCACTGTAGTAGCCTCTTGGATGTTGTGTAATGTCCTCATTTTTCCTTCTTTGTGTGGGGAATCCTTGTACATGTGATATTGTTTACATCCCCAACATTTGATTGGTGGTATTCCCCTTTTTCCCAAGGAGTCTTCCTCCTCTGATTCATTCTTAGCAGGTTGATTTGTTGGTTTTTGTTGGGATTGTTTCTATTGAAAGGAGGTCTAAATATATTCCTTCCCTAATTAAATTTCTCCTTCTTCTTATCCTCCCAAGACTTTTGAAAATACTCCATACCTTTTCCTTGCTCATACATGTACTAATCCTTTCTAATGGTCTTTGTCAAGGTTATGGGTTCATCATATTGAATTTTTGTAATATCCTTGACCCAAATTATTAATTCTTCCTATGTGAAAATGATATTAAACCCTTACAATAATTTACTCAATGAGGAATACTATCAAACACTTGGAAATCACACATAAATAGAGATGAATAAAATGGCATCTTATTATGAATGGGAACAACAATAGAGATATATCTAGTAGTTGTAAAAACAGTTGCAGAACAAGACTAGGAATATAATCTATTGGTTGTTATGCAGCTACACAATATACTACAAAACACAAAAGGAAACGTGGTATGATGCCAACATAGAAACTGAGGTTCTCTAAGCCTCCCACTACTCTGCTCCAGTATACTTCAATATCCTAAAAAAATACCACAAGAAAAAGACTCCAAATGAACTATCCTTTGTCTAGCTAGGGTGGGTATTGCACCACCGAAACTAAACCTTCCCTAGAAGGGTTTTGCTCAAAACCATAATGAAAAAAATGTCCACAAGATCACTCAATACATATCAAATCATAATTCCAAAAGAGGTAGGTGTTGAGCACTCAACACACCCTAAAAAGGTCTATGTCAAATTTTTACTTTTTGGGTACCACTTGATCTTTCGCACTGTCTGATTGCGCTTCAGTATGAAACTGCTCCCTGTGCTTATCATTTATGTTTTCATGTTGAGTCATTTAAAGTCTGCTTGAACATGTGAAAAATCATCTTAACTTTAAAAGGGACTAACATTTACTTAAGGAATCGACAATCTAAGGTTTTCCCCAATGCGCTTAGTAAATTCGGCATCGGGAAAGATTAAAAATGGCAAAAATCGGTTGAGAAAACCAAAATAGTCGAGTGCCAAATTTCACCGGCGTCGGAAGAAGGAGGTCTCTCCTCTTCGCTAATAAGCTTCACTAAAGATATCGCCGAAGATTGACCCATTCGGCATCGACAAAAGTTTAAAAGAATAAGAGTCACACGAAGTAAAGGTGATATCACCGATCGTCGACTTCCAAAATATTTTTGGCATCAGGACTTTATGAAGATGATAACCCACGAAGAAAACTACGCGTTAATTTTACTTTTGAAAGTCAATCCTAGACACCATCCTGAAATAGGCAGTCACAATATCTAGCTCTTTTAGTGGGTTCAACGTGAACGAAGACCCAAGTGCAATCCTTACCCACAAGCTGAGTTCTAGAGTTTATTTTTAGTAACCCCCGAGTTAGTAACGCCACGTTAGCATCAATCGACATCGAAAGTTTCTAAAGGAAAATATCAACGAACTTACAAAGCAACTGAGAACAACGATAATTATAAAATCACACAATTTACGAGAATCCTAAATAAAAAAATGGCAGATTTACATACAAAAAGGGAACACGATACATTCAACTGCAAAACATTTTAGAAATTTCATATATTAAGGCTCCCGCCAAGCTCAGGTTACATATAAATAAACACCATCAACGCTTTGACTAAATGGCCCGGTTACATTGAGAACGTGAAAACCCTCACAAAAAACAGAGAAAACTATCAAGTGTCATTTTGAAGAATGCAAAGCAAGAGTTCAACCATCATGTATCTCCTACACATGGACCTTCTCCTGGAATACTCCTCGCGCCTTGCAGTGTTTTCATTTTTTCCTTCCCCGTCATCCTTTGCGCTTTGCGCAACTGCACAATCGTATCTTATGCTTCCCAAAGTTGTCTCTTGAGCCATTTTTTGCTTCCTTCATGACCCTGCGGTGCAGTTACCTCTTGGTTCTTCGCCGCCAACTATCTCCGCAATTCTCTATTTTCTTGATAAAGTTCAGCTATGGCAAGTTGGGTCCTCTCTAGCTGTTGGATGGGACTTCCAACAGGACAACCCAACATCTTTTCCCTTCCCTTTCGTCTCCTTCTTTTTTGACTGGTAGTCCCGACAGGATTCGTCCAAGTAGTGTGCATTGTAAACTCCTCAGCGGTTGGGTGTGCACTCAACTCAATTGGGAGGTGGCCTTCTCCTCATATTTCCTTATTTTTTCTAGGCCTTCCCCTCCTCCGCGATGTCTGCTTCTGAGAGGGCACGACCTCCAATATATGTCCTTCAAACGTATTTTTCTCCACTCCCACCTCTGCTTGAGATGCTGACACCGTTTCCGAGCAAAGGTAGGTACCTCCTATTGAAGCTTCAGGGACACTTGATTCCAATAAGAAAGAGTCCCAAGCATGTTAGGGCTCGAACCTAGCGCTCTGGCTACCTCGCAAACCCCGTCCCTTGTTTAAAGGGGATCCCATAGTGTGACGATATATTGGAATAGATGTCTGCGTATGAATAAAATACTACGACATAGAGTTTTTCTAGAATTAGACTCGCAAGACCAATGCCACCAATGTATAAACTTGGCTGATGCATAGAATCCCCACAGAGCCTCTAGAATTTATAGCAGAACAAGGAAGCAAAATAGAACGTGCCAAATAACACTCACACCTTGCGACAGGATGTCTTGAAGATTTAACGTGTCACATCTGCTCAATGGATGCAATCCAGAATGCTTGAAACGTCGTCGATCGGAGTTGCAGGGAATATACAATACGATCATTCCAATCTCTTTAAACTCCCTATCTTCCATTATTAGCGAAGGATAGTTGAAACACTTGGTGATACGACTTCTAGAGGAACAACTCGCCTCAAACTGAGGCATTTAACAACTTCCTTATTATGGTATCCAACCTTTTGGGAGCATACACACACTTTTGACACACGTTCGGCTCTGGCATCCTTTCCCCACCCCAAGGGTCAATCAGTCACTGTGACGGTTTTGAAACTTGTATCTTCTGTACCTGATTTTCCATGCTATGGCACATGGGCGTAACTCATTTAAACTGAAGAGGAGCAGCGACGTGTACAAGTAAATTATAGGTCATTCAAAAGGGTGACTGGGATCAGGTAAGTATTAAACAATCGAGACTAACGAGCTCTAAAGGTACGCATTGGTCTATTCTGTTTATGTTTGCATCTTACTATGTGTTTCTTGATTTCTAAACTACCTCAACCCCAATTGTAGGAAAGATCCTCCTGACTACCAAACAAAGTTTGATTTGTAACCTCACCGAGGAACTTGAAAGAAACATCAAAGAAAAATCAACATAGCAATGAAGGATATCGGGCTCCCCGAGTTCAGAACCCCGACAACTTTGTCGACCTGCACAAAATAGTCAAGTCACATGCCAAACAAGATTTTCTATGGACCGAAGAGCTCGTAAAGATGACCAACGCGAGACTAGGGAAAGTGCAACAATTTGAAGAGCATCCAATCAGAGCCCAAACCATGCTACAGTAGTTGAACTCCAATCTAGTAAAGTACTAGGCGCATGCAATAGACATCAGGGGAATACATGCGGCTCTGATGGAACAACACAAATTTCCATGCACTCAAACTTGTGAAGAACTATTTATCAGTTGGTCTGAGTACGAGATAAGTCACCGTTTTCAAGAGATATCTCAGGTTGAATGTTAAAGAAATTGTTAGAAGATGACGCCACATGGTGATTTTTGTTTTTCTTAAACTGCACTTAGCCGTTAATTTCAGTCAAACTTTACATTATAAATAAAGACATCTACCAATTAGTTAGAGTCCGATGGTTGTTGAAAGAACTCTTTCTTTTTGGTTGTTAAGAATTATTTTGAAGCCACTATGAATTGAGAAGTCCTTATGGGCGAAAGACAACTTATTTTCATCAAATTCATGTGATTGGACTTGGATAAGAACTACTTCCTATCATGTTTCATGAATGATGCAGTAATGAGTAAGAGAAATTAATTATGTTGTCAAGTTATCTAGTGCAATGTTTTGATGTTCTTTGCTTTAATGATGAAGATGAATCGTTGTGTTATTATGTGATGAATGGTTATGGTAGATGAATTGTTTTTCTTTCCATTATATTATTACATATGTGCTTTCTTTCTGATAATTATTTTTCCCAGACAGTAATTAGATTCTCATGTGGTTAATGTATTAGTACTAGGCCCATGGTATAGAATCATTGTCTTCATGTTTGAGCAGCGGGTTATCCCAAACTCAGCCTCTTCCCCAGTAGTTCAAAACTTAATCCTGTTTGTTGTCAAGTTGGTTTATACTGTCTTCCATCTCTCATACCAGTCCCACCCAAGAGAAAATATAGAAGAGAATAGTCCTAACGGAAGGAAGATCCTTCACAAGAAAACACAAAGCCCATCGATAATTTGGCTGGATTGCAAGATCTGGAGAACCATTCCACCATTAAATGTTGCAGAGTCTAATTGGGCTTCGGTGGTGGGTTTGGTTCCTATTGTTGAACCAGGGATCTAGGACCCATCAACAATAGGCTCCCCTTCTATTTATTCTTCTTCTCTGATTCTTCTAGATCTTCCTTCTTGACCAAATCAAATCCTCACTTGATTAAAATATAATTATTTATTTGATTTAATATCTCTTTAGCATTTGATACTTTGACTCCCCTTTTTATTTTTTGACTATATCCTAGGATTCATGTAGGATAATGAGTCATCAATTGGAGGGGGACATTCCAATCCTCCCTTCCCAAAATTTCTTGTCCTGAAGCAATTTTAGATCAGGTTGTTGTAAAATATGTTCACCTTCCCATGTAACATCTTCTGCAAGCAACCCCTTCCATATGACCAGGTACTCTTGAATAACTTTGCTTCTTAGTCTCCATTATAGTACATCCACAATCCTTTCAGGTGCCAAAACCAATTTTCCTTCTTCATCTATCAGAGGAAGATCTGTCGAAGCGGTGACATGTTGGCCCAATGCCTTTTTTAGGCATGACACATGGAATGTGTTGTGGATTATTCTTCCCTCTGGTAGCTCAAACTCATATGCCACTCTCAAACTCTCATGATCACTCTATAGGGTCTATAAAAATGAGGTTTCAACTTCTTTGTACCACTCTTCTTTAGTGAATATTGTTGGTAAGGTTGCAACCTAAGAAAGACTAGGTCCCCAACCTCAAAATTGCGCTCCACCAGATGCCTATATGCATACACCTTATATTGGTTCTGAGCAACCTAAAAATTATCCTTTAGGATCCTCAATGTGTCCTAAATTTCCTACAACCAGTCTTTGGCCTTGGGAGCCCTGCTCTCTCCAAATTACAAATCTACAAATGATGGGGTGTCATAGCCATACAACACCCTGAATGGACTCATCCTAATGGACATGTGATGAGTGGTGTTGTAACAGTTCTCCTCGAGATGCAACCATTTTATCCATGCTCGTTGTTGTCCTGACACATAGTTCCTCAGGTACCCTTCTACCCATTGTTTCACTATCTCAGTTTGTCCGTCTCTCTGGGGGTGATAGCTAGTACTAGGTTTCAAATTCATCCCAGATAAATTGAATATCTCCTGCCAAAATGCATTGAGAAACCTGTTATCCCAGTCACTGAGTATGTTCCTCGGAAGACCATGGAGTCTGAACACTTCCATGAAGAAGATATCTACCACCTGAGATGCGTTGTAGTCTGAAGGAATGGAAAAAAGGTGTGCATATTTGGTCAACCTATCTACCACCACATAAATACAGTTCCTTCCCTAGACTTTTGGTAGCCATAAAATGAAATCCATGGAAATGCTCTCTCATTTCCTCTCTGGAATGGGTAGGGCTGGAGTAAACCTGTTGGGTGTGTCATTTCTGACTTGTTCTGCTAAAAATCCCTGCACTCCCTAATGTATTGTAGTACATCCTTGTAATGTTGTTGACTTGGATAGCTTGAGAAATATTGTTAATCAGATATGTCTATTGTAGATAATTCATTTTTGCATCATATAAATGAACGTATAGATAATAAATGAGACAAAAGACAAAAAATCTTATATTATGATATCTATGTGAGTACAATGTTGAATGTGGATGAGTAAAATAAATCACTCAGCTAGATCAAATGAAAAAAGGATCTTAGTCGGAATACAATAGAAACTAAAACAGTAATACCCGATACTAGAAGAATGTTGTGGAATGAAAAGGATGTGATGAAAATATGTTGCAAGCTATGGAAGCTCATACGACAACTGCTGCAAGTCTGTAAAGTTCATCCTGGTGGCTAAATATCTCAAAATTTCCTGGAAACTGTCCCAAATAGTGCGCTCTTCTCTGCCTCTCAGACCTGGTGACTGAATGGCCCCTCTACTAGTGTGTCTAGGCCTTGGATGGATCCCCCTAGGGGAATACACAATTCGTCTACTGGAAAATTGTGCCCTAATGATTCCACGATCGTAATTGGTTGGTAACAATATCAAAATGATCATCCTTACCTACTGTGAAATGGTTCAAAAGGGTTTCCCTAGATCTGATCCGATGATCGCTCGGGAACCCCGAATGTGTCTGCCCAAAGTGTCACACTCCCAATGTCTGGAAAATGCACCCGAGATGATCCCTCCATCAAAATATGATTAGGAACAAGGAAAAATACGTGCCTAGCCTACATCTCAACTGGGTCAGAGGGGAATATATGAACTCTCCCTGAATGGGACAAGTCGATCCACTAAACCTCCTCATAAGTTACGCCCTCTCACTGAACAAGTGTTCCCCTATTGTTGAATCCTATAGAATTGCCGCTGAATATTAATGGAAGACATGTGTGATCTCCTCAATGACTAGGGTTTATCTCTCAACACCGAAATTAGCCACTTGTGTATTCCTCTTGGAATCAACTGAGCTACCTCTCTTGAGATGCACCTCTCTCCTCAATGACAAGTCAAAATCTGCATAACGATGAATTATGTCGTTGAACCTTCTCTTATAGCTTCCTGAAACCCTAATTCGTTGTTGAGTTATAATTTTATCTCATCTATTCTATTTTTATCTCAAGTTGGCTTAAAATAACTTTTAGCCACTTTTAGCTCAATGTCACTTTCTGATTATAACACCTTTGACTAGAATGACCTCTAGTAACCCTGTTTAACCCTATCTCGACCTTGCTATAGTCTAATGGGGTTGTTTAGACCATTTAGCCTCTTCTCTAGAGATTCTATCTGGAAAGGGACATTACATTCCTCCCTTCCAAAAATTGTTTGTCCTCAAGAAATACCAATCCAGGGTGCCACAACACCTGCTCACTCTCCAAAGTAGCATCCTCTACTGGAAGCCCTCTCCATCTGATCAATCACTCTCTGATGACCCTGCTCCTCATTTTTCTCTCTCGAAACTCCAGTACCTCCTATGGAACCAACTCCAACTTTCCCTACTCATCCAATGGGGGAAGCTCCTCTGATGTGTTGATGAATTGTCCCACCGCCTTCTTGAGGCACGATACTTGTAACACGTTATGAATCTCGCTCCCCTATGGAAGATCTATCTCATAGGAAAAATCACCTATTTGGCGCATGATCTTGTAAGGGTCATAAAATATAGGCTTGAGCTTCTCAGCCCCACTCTTATTTAGATATGATTGTATGTATGGTTGGAGTCTCAAGAATACCAAATCCCCAACCTCAAAGTTGCGCTCTATCATGTGCATGTTCGCACTCATTTTTGGCACAAGGGTAGACCCAGGGTTCACTCTAACAATGCACCAACAAACCCTAACTACTGGCCCTTTCGACAACACCTTCTTAGAATATGCAGTCTCACCCAAAGCAGAAATAGGGGGTTGTAGGACATAGGTGTCTACAACTAGAGGAAATGAAAAGTGAATCCAGGACAACAAAACACAGTAATCTAGTTATTATTTACCATGCTTAATATTATTTCGCAAGTTATAACTCAGACCCAACACAACAATGCAATAATAGTATATCAAATGACAAATAACACAACATCAATCACACGAAAAAACAAAATATACGTGGTTCACCCTCTCCCTAGGGATACATCCACAGAACTGCATTTCTTGATATATTAAATGGAAACATACAGTTCTATCTGTGCACTTAGCTACATATCTCATTCTCTTCTTCTTTCTCTCTCCCCTCCCTACCTACCCAGCTACAGGGTTGATCTTTGCACCCAGCTGAAGATCTTACAATACAAGAATGATCTTACAACACAATACTTCTCTCATGCAGCAATAATGCTTCACAATCCTTGACCTTCACCAACCCTCCTGACTCATTTTGGCTTTTGTACATTACAATGACTCTCAGACAACCTTAGACGAAAGTCTAAGTGTCAAAACCCTAAATACCAAAACCCTAGGTGTCAAAACCATAGGTCCCATGCAACCCATATCTTAAGGACTGTTGGGTTACAAAAAAGGTATAAATATCTTCCTTTTTCCCACAGTTCATGATATGATTTTGATTGATTCTTTAGATAGTTAGGGATAAATAGGAAAGAACATGATTAATATGTCTATTAGGGTTGTTATTGAATTTTTATTAAATAGATTCTAGATTATGATTGGAATGGTTTGATTTTGTTGTAGAATTGGATAAATAATTGTCCAAGATAACCAAAGAGATTTTGGCTAGGCGCAAGCTATTGGAAGTTGAATACTTTTTAGGCGCAAAGAAATTTTGTAGATAATGCATTTTCTATATTGTAAATTTATAATAGTAAAGCAATCCTAAGGATATTCTGATCCTTAGGATAGCTTGATTTACCAGATTATTGTAATATATAAGAGGGTAATAGATCCAGAAAAACAAGAACAAAAATCGCATTCAAGTATTCAAATTCAGAATTGCCCTGCGCAAGTAGTTTTTGTAAATGTTTCACCAGCTATGGAATCAATGAAAGTTTTGAGTGTTTCTACCATTTCTGTGTCCTGAGTTTCTCGTAGCAGTACTTCTGAAGACCGAGGGCCCAATCTGAAGGAGCTACTGTCTCGTTCTGTAATTGTATTAGTTCAGAGTTTGATTTCTATTTTGTGATTCAGATTTCTTTTACAATAGCCAAGGATAAATGCATAAGTGTGCTAATGATTTTATGATTGTTTGTGTATAGAAGACAGACATTTCCCTCAAGTATTAATCATTGTTGTTATGATTTCCATTTCTAAAATTGTTGCTTGACAGTTCCTCACATTTTCATTCGCGTTGTTCCTTTTCCCTTAGATTTACGATTGTTGTTCCTTTCAGTTAAAGTTACAATAGTTGTTCCTTTCGGTTAAAGTTACAATAGTTGTTCCTTTCGGTTAAAGTTACATTGGTTATCCTTTCCGATTAGATTACAATTGTTGCTTCTTTCTGTAAGTAGAGTAATTCGTTATTTCCTTTCCAGTAATCAGAATTCATAATTGATAGTTAATCTTGCAATTCCTTACTTAGATTCAATCACTGCTTTTTAGTTAAGCGAATTCAATAGATTAATTAGTTCCTTTCCATTTTACAACATCTTATTAATCAGATTTCAATTCCATTAGTTCTTAGAATCTTTGGTGAACGTTTGAGGAACTTGATTGTTGATGAACTCAGATTTGGTTTAGCTACACGATTTTAGGCTACCTGCACAGACTTTGTTGATATTCTTGAGATAAAAGACGAATCTCTAGGTTGATAAATTAATGTTAAATTAAGGTTGTTTTTAGGACATATTTAGAGGCCAACATTTTGGCGTCGTTTCCGGGGAGAATTTCAAAGGTAGCATAGGTTGTGTCTCTGGAGGACCAAGTATTGAAGACGAAAGGTAAGAACCTACGCATGCAATAAGTAAAATGCTTATGCCAATGCTTACCTCCAGTTGACACTTAAGAGGCTTAGTAGGTGTTTTCTTTTGTTGTTGCATGAAGTGTGTATGACTAGAAAGAAGGACCTTGAAAAACCAAAACCCCCACCAAAAATTACCAAAACCCAGGGTTCGGTGATCCCTGGAAGAAGCACTTTCATATACGAAATCATCAAAAAGGGTGAATCTCAAGCTTCGGTTGGACCTAGGAAAGGACCCACCTAAATCCCTCAGGCAGTAGCTTCACCAACTACGGCCCACACTGAGATTCATAGAAAAACTGAAGGGATTGAGCAGAGCTTTCAGAATACAGATCTCCCACTGCTCAACCCCTTAGAAGAGGGAAGCTCTAATAATATAGAGGAGGGAATAGGGGAAACTAGCGGGGTTGCCAAGGCAGACCCATCATTACCTTTTGACCCTGAGTCTCCTGTGAAAGAAGAAGGCATATCTGAAATCCCAGTTAAAGGGAGTGCAATCAAATTCCCTGGAAGACCAAATAATCAACTATTTCAAATAGAATACCCGGATCAAGAACCTCCTAAAATTTTTTTGCACATTTTCGAGAAAATGGCACAACCAAATCAACAACAACCCCAGAACTCCATGCTAGAGTATCCAATAGTTGACCCAATTGCCAATGCCCCCATGAAACAAATCCCCTTACAAAACCTGCCAACCTTCCATGGATTGATTTCAGAAGACCCGGATGCATTCCTTTTTAAATTTGATGTCCTACGTAGAGGGTATGATTAAACCTCTGAACCTCAAAAATTAAAACTATTCCCCTCTACCTTGAAGGGAGCAACCCTACGCTGGTTTATGGGGTTGGGAGGTGGAACCATCAATTCATGGGACCAGATGAAACAAACCTTCCTATTAAAATATCAGGATTATTGTAGAACCAGAGACCTAAAAGATGAAATATTTCAAATGACTGCAAAAGAAAATGAATCATTAGAAGAATATGTCGAAATATTTTAGTATAATTTGCAAAGATCACCCTATGGTACATTACCAAGTGAAGTACTCAAGGAAACTTTGATCAAAGGCGTGAAAGATGAATGGGTAGAAACATTGAATTTGATGGGGAAAGGTGACATTTATTAGGAAACTTATGAAGACATCGTTCTATTATGTATCAGGTGCTCACGAGGAAGTGCACAGACCAGGTCAGGAATGCGGATGTCCCTCACAAGAAACAACAATATCACTAGCGGGGTTGTTATGCGAGCTAAAGTTGGTAATCTCCTAGAAAACTTTAAAACAGATATTTTGAGCACTCTGACTACACAATTGGATGTATTGCAGGCCAAACAAAAAAAGGTAGAAGCAAAGCGGACCTTGGCTATATTTTTCCATAGGTGCAGGAAGAAACATGGTCCAAGGGAATGCCCCTTGGATATAGTTCGGGTTTGCGCTATTTGCGCGAAGGATCATGACACAGATGAATTCCTATCACTCCTTGGATTGAAAGATGTATTCAACGAAGCAGAAGAGGAAAAATAACCATTATATCTTATGGATCAACACCATCAGTGGTAGACCCGGCCTCAAAATACATTTCAAGACCCTTACTCTTTTTTTCTAGGACAATATAATCAACATCAGAAATTTGGCAGCACATGGCAGGGTCAACCATTTACTAATCAGAACTGGTAGCCCCAGTAGTACCCACCTGCAATTCCTACCTGGCCAAACCAACCCGCCACAAACCCCAACTGGAAAAATCAACCAACTACAAGCTCCAATTGGCCCAATACGCAATACCCCACCTCATCCCAGAAAAATTTGAATAATACCTACCCTCCACAATGGCCTAACTCGACTGCCCAAAACCAAAATTGGAACCAAAACTGGCAGCGCCCCATGGGGATGAATAACCAACCTATGGGGATGGCCTCTCAAACCCAACCCCCGTTACAAACTCCACTCCCATTGCCCCAATCACAATTGCGTCCTCAATTACCTTCCCAACCCCACCCAAATCCCAATAACAGACCAGCTCATCTCATCCAGATTATGGAAAGTGGAGAAGGGGAAATCAATCCAGTAGGATGCATTGAACTTCGGTTAAGATCGGAGTGCATAATATTCCCCAAACAAAATGACATTCCCCAAGAACAAGGGAATGAAAAACAACCATCAATAACACCCTTGACTATGGTAATAACAGAAGAAATCAAGCAAGGGGGGAACACAATCGAATCACAAGACTCTGATAAGGATGCAATTCCCTCCCCTCCATTCCCCGAAAGACTGATGATAGAAAAACCCACCGTATATCCTGACTTCGACATTGTAGGGGAACTCGAGAATTTATACATCAAAATTACACTCCCGCAAGCCTTGCAATACATACCGATCTATGCAAAGACAATCAAGGAGATATGTGGGAGGAAGCCCATCAGAAAAATCAAAAATTCAGGATCAACAGTTCATGTAGTGGGAGCCTTATCTGATCTAATTTTGGGTAGAGAAACACTAGTCAAATATGCAGATCCAGGGAACCCCATAGTAACAGTTCAAATTCAGGTTTGTTCCTTTCCAAATACCCTAGTTGATTTGGGGGCGGCCATCAATATTCTAACTATGGAAACCTGCAATGCCCTGGTTCTTGACTCTTTCGACCCAAACATGATTATGTTGCAATTGGTTGAACGATCAGTGGTCAAAACACTCGACACACTACATGATAAGCCATTTCAGTTGATTCTTGGGAATATCCCGCAGATTTTCTCATCATCAACCCAAAAAGTGGACTTGAAGGGAATCCACTGATATTGAGCAGATTGTGGCTCACAACAGCTGATGCATACATAGGTTGTCGATCGGGTACAATGAAAATTTCTAGAGGAGGTATTACAAGGAATCTCATCTTATATCCTCTAGCCAAACCTAGTCCAACGATCATACACCTGCAATTGCCACCACCACGATATCTAGAGAAGGATCTGTGCGCCCCACTCACGATGGAAGAAGCCCTCAAGCTCAAGAATAAGCTAGAGGATGATGTAATCAGTGGGTTTATTAACAACCCAACCACTGTAAGTAACCTAACATGCCAGATGCTCCAAGCTGTTCTAGACTGTGAAGCACAGGGAGACCCGCTGGAAGATTTAATGGAACAACATATTCTGACTACTGCTTTTCACAACAGCAAGTCCATTGAGATCACACCAGGGAAGTCTCTAAACATTAATGCCAACCTAGAAGAGAGACAACAACAAAAGCTAATCCAAAATCTCTTTAAATACCAGCAAGATTTTGCCTGAGAGTACTCTGATATGAAAAGTATTGGTCCACAACTCTGCACACACCATATTTATATTGAGAAAGACGTCTGACCTATTAGACAACCGAAAAGAAGACTGAATCCCCACCTCAGAGATATTGTTAAAGAAGAGCTACAAAAGCTATTGGACGCAGATTTTATATACCCTATCTCAGATAGTCAATGGGTTTCCCCATTAGTCATTGTCCCAAAGAAAAATGGGAAGTTGTGAATCTGTGTTGATTACAGGGAACTAAACAAAGCTACTCAAAAAAATCATTTTCCATTACCTTTCATCGATTAGGTCCTGGATACCTTGGTAGGGAAGAAATTATTCTCTTTCCTAGACAGTTTCAGCGGCTATAATCAGATCCAGATTACCCCAGAAGATCAGGATAAAATGACATTCACATGTCCCTTGGGTACCTTTGCCTACAAAGTATTGCCCTTTGGACTTTGTAATGCTCTAGATACATTCCAAAGGGCCATTCTGAGCATATTTAGTTATTTGATTAGCGAAGGGCTTGAAGTCTACATGGATGATTTCACCTCGTATGGTGACGACTTCAATAAATCCTTGAATAATCTGGAGAAGGTATTGGAATGGTGCATCACTACCAGGTTATGTTTAAGCCACGAAAAATGTCACATGATGATGACATAAGGTGTGGTATTAGGGAATTACATTTCTGCAGATGGAATTAGAGTAGACCCAACAAAAACTGAGGTAATTCTTAATCTACCTACTCCACACACACAAACTGAGGTACGTAGTTTCCTTGGTTCTTCAAGATAGTATCGCAGATTTATGCCAAATTTTTCAAAAACCGTTGCACCCTTACATGATTTGACAGGTAATGTAGAATTTCAATGGTTTGAAAAATGTGATGTGGCTTTTGCAGGACTCAAGAAACTGATCTCAACAGTGCCAGTGTTGAGAGGACCTAATTGGAAAATACCATTTCAAATTTCCACTGACGCATCGAACATTGCCATAGGCGTTGTTCTTAGACAAGAAGAAGAAAATAAACCCTAAGCCATTTATTTCATTAGCAAGAATCTAACTCCAGCCAAACTCAATTATACAGTAACAGAGAAAGAGTTATTAGCTGTTATACATGCCATCAATAAATTTTGTCATTATATAACTGGCTATCCAGTTATCCTATATATTGATCATTCAACCATTAGACATCTAGCTAATAAACCAATTACTAATGGAAAGGTCACTCGATGGTTATTATCATTATAGGAATTTGATATCACCATCAAAGATCGACCCATGAGAGAAAATCTTGTCGCAAAGTTCATGTCCCGCATCCCAAAAATAGATGACTCATTAACAATTGAGGACCAATTCCTAGATGAGAATATGTTTGTTGTCGACACAAAACCACCTTGGTATGTTGATGTAGAAAATTATCTAGCAACGAGAAGATTACCGACACATTTATCATCCAAGGAAAGACGATTGATCGTCCATTGTAGTGCACGATTCACTTGGATCAGTGGATATCTTTTCCACACAGGGGCCGATCTCTATATTTGGCGATGCATACAAGAGGATGAAATCTATGACATACTGAAAGTAGGACATGATGAGCCCTGTGGGGGGCATTTTGTAGACCGCAGGACTGGACGTAAAATATTACAGATGGGCTATTATTGGCCCTCAATATTCAGAGATGCCAAGAAATGTGTTCGGACGTGGGACAACTGTCAGCAGATGGGGAAACCAGGTTAGGTTGATGAAATGCCCTTGAAAACACAACTAGTCGTAGAACCATTTGAAAGATGGGTGCTGGACTTTGTCATCCCCTTTAATCCAAAGTCAAATAAAAAGGCCTATATTCTCATTGCAATAGATTACATGACCAAATGGATAGAGGCGGAAGCTTTACCAAATGCAACAGAAGAAGTAGTCATCAAATTCCTTTTCAAATTGTTTGTATGGTATGGACTACCCAGAGAAATAATTACTGATGGAGGGTCACAATTTACAGGCCATAGAATCACCACCACCCTATACAGCTATCACATTAAGCACAGAGTTACTTCTCCATACCATCCATAGGCAAACAGTCAAGTAGAAAGCACCAATAAGGTCCTAGAGGCAATCCTGACGAAGACTGTCTCAATAAACTGACAGAATTGGGCTACTGAGCTCCCAAATGCCTTATGGGCTTACCATACAACCTAGTGTAACACCACTGGCTACTCTCCTTACCATCTAGTATATGGTAAAGAACCCATCTTCCCAATCAAATTCGAGATCAAGACCTTAAGAATGGCCCAGGAAATTGGACTAAATCTTACAAAAGAACATAAACAACACCTTCAGCAACTCAATGAATTGGATGAAGCATGTTTTTCTTTTGTGGAGCACACAGATGTTATCCAATGACAGAGAGAAACCTGGCATGACAAGCATATCAAGAAGAAATCATTCAAGAAAGGCGACTGGGCGCTCCTCTATGATTCCATATTTGAGGACTTTCCCAGGAAATTACATACACGATGGCTAGGGCCGTATGAAATTAACGGAGCCCATGATAATGGCACGGTTACTTTGAGCACTATCGATGGGTCTGAATCACCCTTTATGGTCAATGGACACCGGCTGTGACTTTACCACCAGCCACCTTCAAAAGATTCTTTCTATCAAGAAGTAAGTAAAGACCCTACGGTGCAGATTTTGGCTGGCTGGGAAGGTAACCCAGCCACCCCAACTCCATAAATGATGTATTTTGTTTAAACTGTACATATTGTACATAGTTTTCCAACTGAGTGGTTAGTTTTTCATTGTTTTATAAAAAGTCATCTAGGAAATAGGAATTAGGACAAATAACTACAATTAGCACCTTTTTTTGTTCCATACTCTCGTTTTGTCTTATCACACAGACTCTGTCTTTTACATGTTCATAACAACTATTGTTCTTTTTTCGCACATCTGTTGTTCCTTTATGAACGAAACAACTGTTGTTCCTTTTTTGCGTGCCTACTGTTCCTTTGTGAACAAAACAATTGTTGTTCCTTTTTCACACGCTTGTTGTTCCTTTGTGAAAAAAACAACTGTTGTTCCTTTTTCGTGCGCCTGCTGTTCCTTTTTCCCGCGCCTGTTGTTCCTTTGTGAACGAAACAACTATTGTTCCTTTTTCGCATGCCTGTTGTTCCTTTGTGAACAAAACAACTACTCTTCCTTTGTGAACAAAACAACTATTGTTCCTTTTCACACAACTGTTGTTCCTTTTTTCGTGCGCCTGTTGTTCCTTTTTGAACGGAACAACTGTTGTTCCTTTTCACGCGATTTCCATTCCCTTCTTTACTATTCAAATGCTAGCCATTCCTCCATAAGTGCAGCTTTCATCAAATAATTTTCACCAACACTGTTTCTAATCATCATTACAACAATCTATCATTATTTTGTGGATGATCCCTCACACCTTATCAAAAAATTCTTTTTTATTGGAATAATCTCTCCAAAATATCTTAAACCTTGTTCATAATCGATCGCCACCATAAGTTGTTTC
The DNA here is from genome assembly GCA_009831015.1 of Picea engelmannii. Classification (NCBI taxonomy): domain Eukaryota; kingdom Viridiplantae; phylum Streptophyta; class Pinopsida; order Pinales; family Pinaceae; genus Picea; species Picea engelmannii. The sequence goes on along the minus strand of ML778828.1, from coordinate 130,387 downwards.
TTTCCCTTATATATAAAAATATTCCTGAATGTTGTTTTGCCTGTAATTTATAAGTAGTCTTCAACACACTTTTACTTGGCATCTTTATACTTCCTTGTACCATCCCTTACTATTAAGGAGTGGATGAGCCTCCCTTATAAAAAATAATAAAAAATAAAAAATAATAATAATATTTATAAAATACATATATATACTAAAATTTTCCCATAAAGAATGAGGGGTCTCATCATGAGCCAACCTACCACGATCATAGGATACTAACGTAATTGACATTCCCACTATGGCTACCACACTAGGGCGATGGCCTTTGACATTTTCTTTTGTCAAAGGACAAGAAGTCTCATCATGAGCTGGCTTGTTCACTTAAGCTACAATCTAGTGAGTGGCATTATCATCATCTGGCTACCAAACCAGGACAATGGTCTTCTTGGGAAAAGACAATTCAAATATTTATCAAAGAAAAGATACAAATAAATAAAGATACACAATAAAAACCTTTTTCATAAAGAACAGGGGGTCTCATCACCAGCCAACCTACCACGATCATAGGATACTAATGTAAGTGACACTCCCACTATGGATACCACACCAGGGCAATGGACTTTGACATTTTCTTTTGTCAAAGGACAAGAGGTCTCATCACGAGCTGGCTTTTTCACTTAAGTTATAATCTAGTGAGTGGCATTATCATCATCTGGCTACCAAACCAGGATAATGGTCTTTTTGAAAAAGATGGTTCGCATGTGTATTAAGGATACAGGCTCATCTAAGGGTTAAAAGGAAACCATGCAAAGGCTATGGACGCCTACGGGCAGCAGCGGCTCTGCCTGTGGTATGGAAGACTATCTCAAAATACCAAGTTTTTGCGTGTCTCTAGATCTCCTTTACTCAAATAATGAGGCTATCATATCAATTATACTTAATCACCCAGAAAGTAACAATATTATACTATGTGGAATATAAAAAAAAAATGAACAGATTTAATTTATTTTTGATTGATTTATCCATAAATCAATTTTTTGAACATAGGTGTAATAAATTTACAAATTCCACACATCAAACAAACTATCGTTTAACTGATTTTTTGATGGCATGTGTTTTTTGAAAATTATATATGATTAGTCCCTATCGGCGGTGGCAACGCAATCATTGCCTCTCACCCGAAAATACCCGCACTCATTACTTCCGCCTACACTGATGGTCAAGGAAGACCTCTACATTAATGAGGGGGATGCTCGGCACACTTCCCGACCATATGTAATGATTGTAATAAATACAAAACCCACATCTTTATACATTTGTTGTCGCTGATATTTTCCATTTCTGGTATCTACTTCTCCAAAGCTGGTCTAACCAAAATTGTAAACAGGAACGACAGTCGTTCTTTCTTTTTCACAGAAATATGGATGGCATAAGTGTGCATAGAGAGTCAACATTACTCTGGGTTACAGAACAGGCAAGAGAAATCCTACATCGCCTAGGGTGGACCTAGTACTTCATTCGCTTGCAAGGATATGACACAGACGTCACGCTTGAATTCTTTCAAAACCTGCAAGGAGAAATCTCTACGGTGCAAGGCATACAAATCTCGGTTACTCCAGAAATCATAGTAGAATTTACAAGACTCCCTAACACAGGCATTCAATGGACAGGGAAATACACAAAGTTGAGGGAAGCTGTGGAATCTTTCATAGAACCGGGGGAAGAATTGGATAAAAAAGGAAAGGGACTTAATCCCAGTACCCTCAGTGAACCATGGAAGGAATTGGCGGGGATAGTTCAGCGGTACCTCACCTGCGATGGATGATATGATGTAATTTGACCTCACCATCTCAAATTGCTGGCAGCCTTGAAGCAACGGTTAGTACTTAATTTACCTTTCTTCCTGAATAACATACTGCATGAAGTTGCCTTAAGAACACAAAAGTCCAAGGGCCCTGTTACTTTAATCATCCACCACAGATTATTTAAACTAATAGTGGATAAATCATCAAGTCAAACTCATTTGACTTGGGAGAATCTGATTGAGGCCAATAGACCTCCACAACTAGAGCAGGCAACTACCACACAAAGAGAAATTCCACCACCTCAAACTAAATTTGAAGCAAACCCTATTCAAATCACTGAGGCCTATACCTCATAGACACAAGCATTAAAAAAAAGGAAGAAGAGAACAATGGCCACTCCTAGTCCCCCCCCCAGGACAAGGAGAAGAAGCAGACAAACTCAGGAAACAACTGAAGCAATTCAGGATGCAACAGAGCACCTTGAAGAAATTCAGAATTTTATGGAACAACCTCTACAGGAAAATGTTCAAGCAATTGAGCAAGCAGAGAAGACAACACAAAAGGGTGATCAGGGAGACACCCAACTTGCAGCAGAACACCTAACAAGACACTTTTTGAAGAGCTATGAGATAGAAATAGCTCAGGTTTTGGGAAACTTAGGAACTTTAACTAACAGAGATGAAAGTAATCTAGAAAAATACCCAGAACCAACCTCCTCCTCAAAACCAGTCGAAGACTTTCCTGATATTGAAATTTCTTTTCCAGACGACACAGCACAATAATTTCTTTTTGAAATAAGAGACCCTCTTGGACAACCAGAGAACTTGGAAGGAATAGAGGGACAACCATCTGTAGGCCAGGATGAAGAAGACCTCGAGATCCCTCGTAAATGAAAATCAGCCAAAAGCCGGAAACAAATTAGGAAATTAAAGAAAGAAAACAAATTGTTGAAGAAAAAGGCTAAGAGAGCTGAGGTATTAAAGTACAAGGTGGGAAAACTCAAGGATATTATCAAGGAATTGAGGAACCAGTTAGAACTAGCAGACAAGATCCACAGAAGAAAGAAAAATAAAAGGGGCAGAATGCAAGGAAGAAACCCTCTTCCTAAGAAAACAATTAGTACAAATTCTGTAGGGATACAGACAGACCCTGAGGAGTTAATGGTAGAAGAAGCAGTAGTTCAAGATGAAGATTTAATTCTTGTAGAAACACAAGAGATGGTTGATGCTGAGATACAGATAGACACTCTAACTTTAGAGGAAACAACTCAACTCTTTGAGAAGAATGCTACTATTAGGAGATTGGAGGAAGAACTATTGCAGTCTCAACAAACCCCGATTCAAAACAAAGGTGAATTACTGACTATAATAGAGAAGTCCCAGGAATAGAGTACTATCATGAATAGACTAGAAGCAGAGCTTGCACAAACCCAACACGCATTAATTTTCTCCAGAGAAGAAATGAATGAATATCAGGCATCCCAATCTCAAGCATAAGGTGCCATCATTCATAAGCTAAAAGAAGAATTGGGACAAGCCCAACAAGCACTAACTCAATCTAGGGAAGAGATGAGTGCTATGGAAGAACACCAAGCATCTCAATCTCAAGCATAGAGTGTCACCATCGATAGACTAAAAGCAGAACTTACACAATCAGAGAAAGCATTGGTCCAACACCAACATGGAATAGTAACTAAGATTGAATATCAAAGGGTTATTACAGAATTGAAGGACATGACAACAACAGAGGGAGAGACCTATGTTGTGCTCACCAGAGCCCAAGAAAATATCAAAAAGGTGCAAACCCAATTGGAAAAAGCTTTGGAGAAAATCAAACATATCTATGATGTCTACTCTGATGCCATCAATTGCAGAGCCCCTGCCACTAATTATGTTTTATTCTTTCTAGAATGGTATATATTGTTGAGAGTGAAGGCCATCAGAGTAGGTAAACCCATTTCATTTTCCACTGTACCAGAATTTATTTCATGTTTCAGAGATCACGAAGAGAAGGTACAATACCTTATGTGTGAATTATATTTCCATAATCTGATTTTGGAAGAAGTTAGAGGAGACAAACCTAGCCTCTTCATAGGGGACATACAGTTCCAGGCATTCCTGTCCTTTACTAGGAACCAGGTTAGATGGGGTAAGGCTCACAAAATGTTCATAAACAAAGAAACTAGTTTAGATCTTTGTATTAGAGGAGATCCTCCAAAATCCTTCCCAACCATCATGTGACATAAGGCCTTCATGAAAAGGGCAGGGGTTGTGGACTCATTGGCTCCTATCCATTTACATGTCATCCGTTCAGGTATCACATATTTTAGAGAACTTAAGGAAGAAGCTCTTGTTGCTTCCAAGCTAAGATGGGATGCATCCTATGATGAGGTTAAAAGTAGAGAGCCCTTTGGATATAGGAATTTCTTTGTAGAAACCTTCAAAGTGGAAATGTATTCTAGACTACTGTAGGAGGAAGGAACTTCTTGGATGGGATGTAGGTATAACCCCCCCTCTCCTATGGTTTCCTCCAGAAACTTACCAAAAGGATTATCAAATTAATAAAAAGAGACAGGACGCCGCTTTAGATGAAATCAAAAGAAACAATGGTTTGAGGAGACCTGGTGAACCGACTTTTCCTCCCTACAGTATAACTTCTTTACATGAAAGACTCTAGCTTGCATGAGGACATGCAAGAAGGTAAGCTGGGGGGTATGTTGGGTTACAAAAAAGGTATAAATATCTTCCTTTTTCCCACAGTTCATGATATGATTTTGATTGATTCTTCAGATAGTTAGGGATAAATAGGAAAGAACATGATTAATATGTCTATTAGTGTTGTTATTGAAGTTTTATTAAATAGATTCTAAATTACGATTGGAATGGTTTGATTTTGTTGCAGAATTGGATAAATAGCTATCAAATATAACCAAACAGATTTTGGCTATGTGCAAGCTATTAGAGGTTGAAGACTTTTTAGGCGCAAAGTAGTTTTGTAGATAATGCCTTTTCTATATTGTAACTTTATAACAGTAAAGCAATCTTGAGGATCTTTCAATCCTAGGGATAGCTTGATTTACCAGATTATTGTAATATATAAGAGGGTAATAGATCCAGAAAAGCAAGAAGAAAAATCACATTCAAGTATTCCGATTCAGAATTGCCCTATGCAAGTAGTTTTTGTAAATGTTTCACCAGCTATGGAATCAATGAAAGTTTTGAGTGTTTCTACCATTTCTGTGTCCTGAGTTTCTCGTAGCAGTACTTCTGAAGATCGAGGGGCCCAGTTTGAAGGAGCTACTGTCTCATTCTATAATTGTATTAGTTCAGAGTTTGATTTTTATTTTGTGATTTAGATTTCTTTTACAATAGCCAAGGATAAATGCATAAGTGTGTTAATGATTTTATGATTGTTTGTGTATAGAAGACAGACATTTCCCTCAAATATTAATGATTGTTGTTATGATTTCCATTTCTAAAATTGTTGCTTGACAGTTCCTCACATTTTCATCCGCGCTGTTCCTTTTCCCTTAGAATTACGATTGTTGTTCCTTTCAGTTAAAGTTACAATAGTTGTTCCTTTCAGTTAAAGTTACAATAGTTGTTTCTTTCGGTAAAAGTTACATTGGCTGTCCTTTCTGATTAGATTACAATTGTTGTTTCTTTCTGTAAGTAGAGTAATTCATTATTTCCTTTCCAGTAATCATAATTCATAATTGATAGTTAATCTTGCAAGTCCTTACTTAGATTCAGTCACTGCTTTTTAGTTAAGTGAATTCAATAGATTAATTAGTTCCTTTCCATTTTACAACATCTTAGTAATTAGATTTCAATTCCATTAGTTCTTAGAATCTTTGGTGAACGTTTGAGGAACTTGATTGTTGATGAACTCAGATTTGGTTTAGATACACGATTTTAGGCTACCTGCATAGACTTTGTTGATATTATTGAGATAAAAGACGAATCTCCGAGTTGATAAATTAATGTTAAACTAAGGTTGTTTTTAGGACATCTTTAGAGCCCAACAAGGACTTCGCTAGACTGTTCTTCCTTCTTTTCTGTGAGGTGATCCAAAGCATCCGTTGGTGGATTTTTCCACTTGTTGAGTTGTCCATGATCCATATTCTTTGTTGATCTGTATTCCTTGATCTTCTCTTCCCACGGCTTGCTTTCCCTTACTTCGCTCCTTCTTTTCTACTTCTTTAACCTCTTTGACCCATTCTCAGTTTATGTGCCTTCTGCGCTCTTTTTACTTTGTCTTTCTTCTTCCTTTGTCTTTGATTTCTTCCTTAATCCATACCCAAGGGCCAACAGGCCCCCAACACTCACTTGTGACTCATCCTAAGTCACTGCAAGACCGAAACTTTTCTTTTACTTCGACTGCAGACTACGTGGAGCAGCCTATGCTTTCTGCTATGTCCCTCCCTGTCATGTGTAGACTATATTTTCTATGTCTGGTACCCAGTTTCAACTGCACCTAGTACCTAAACCCTTATTCCTTTGTTTTTACTGAGAGCTATGAGGCAGCTGGTTGTCATAATACAATTTCAATCGACTCCCAATTACTAAACCTTCCTTCTATTCTCCATTCAGAGTCTTCAACTATGCAGCTCCTCCTTCTATAATATAGGCAACCTGATATAGACCAAGCCAATGTTTCATGAAATTCCCTATATGCTTCATGAACTTGTTGTCATATACCAATACTAGATCTCCTTGCTTAAATGATTTCTTCTTGATATGTTTTTCATGTTAGGCATTTTCTTGTTCTTTCTATACCTGCTGATGAAATCCTGCAATAAACTTGTCTTCCTCTAGTTCCATCAACTGTGTAAGCCTGTCTTGCACAGTGCTTGTGTCATCCATACCTGTAAATGCTGCAATTCTTAAGCTGGGAACCAAATATTCCATAGGTACCACTACTTCTAGGCCATAAACTAACTTAAAGTGAGTCTGCATGGTCATGTTTTTGCAAGTAGTTCGATAACCCCATAACACTATTGGCATGCTCAAATCCCAATCATATTTGTTCACACTGCAAATCTTTTTCAGTGCTATCTCCAAGATCTTATTGAAATCTTCGACTGTACCATTCACTTGCGGGTGGTATGGTATTCTCTTCTGATGGTATCTTGATCGTTCATAAGGATCTTTGGGCATCCAAATCTGGTTATGATATCATCAAATATGAATTGTGCAGTTGTAGTTGCACTACAGTCCTTAACTACCCTTGCTTCTGCCAATCTGGTCAAATATTTTGTCACAGTGATGATGTATCGAGATCCTATGCGCTTTCCTGGTGGGTTGATAGGTCCCACAAAATCAATGGCCCATTTCTTAAAATCATGTAAAGTTAGTTGAGGTGCTAAAGGAATCTCATCTCTTCTGGAAGGTTTCCCAACTCTTTGGCATACATCGCAGGCTCTGTAGTATTCCTTAGCATCTTTGTGTAAAGTGGGCCACTAGAGACCAGCTCTAAGAATCTGTTGCATTGTTTCTTTCCCTGCATAATGTCCTCATGTGATTCCTTCATCTGTTTCTGCCAGAATTAGTGGTCTTTCTGCCTCCATAACGCATCTCCTCAAGATCTTGTCGGCTCCCATCCTATATAGTTGTCCAGCTATAAGTGAAAAATCTATAGCATGAACTACTAGTTGTTTCTTCTGAATGATTGTATACTCACGGGGTGCCCTTCCTGTAGATAGGAATTGGACTATATCGGCGAAGTGATCATCAATTTTTATAATGGCCAGCAGTTGTGCATATGGTAGTGTATCCTCCAAAATGGTAGGTTCCTCTCCATGTTCTAACCTAGACAAGTGGTCAGGTCCCTTGTTCATTCTTCCTATCTTGACCACAATCTCAAAATCATATTCCTGGAATAACAATAGCCATCTGCATATTCTTCCCCCCAACATTGGCTTGTTGACTAAGTATTTCAACGCAAAGTGATCAGTGAACATCTTAAAATGTCCTCCCACCAAGTAGTGTCTAAACTTCAGCAGCGCATACACCATAGTTAATCCTTCTCTTTCAGTGGTAGTGTAATTTATCTCAACTGTAGATAGCTTCCTTCTAGCAAAGGCTAACTGGTGGTCAATATCTCCTGCTCCTGGTTGTGCTAACATTGATCCTAATGTAATAGATGAAGCATTGACATGGACATGGAATTCCTTACTTCAATTTGGAAAAACCAGAATAGGCGCGGTAACCATTTTCTTCTTTAGTGTGTCGAAGCTCTACTGACATTCCTCTGACCGTTGAAACTGACGATCTTTCTTTAAATTTTTTTCCATGGATGTTGTTATCTACGCATATCCCTTGATAAACTTTGTGTAGTATCCAGTATGTCCCAGCACAGTGTGCATCTCTCTAACCGAAGTAGGAGGAGGTAGATCAACAATGATGGCAATCTTGGAAGGATCTACCAACAACCCCTACTTACATACAATGTGTCGTAGAAATACTCCAAAAGGTGAAAGGAAGATGAACTTCTTAAAGTTCAAGGAAATCTGACATTGCCTACACTTATCCAACATTAGTCTCAAACATTCAATATGATTTTTCAATAAGCTAAAAACAATCCAATCATCAAAATATGCAATAAGCTAAAAACAATACAATCATCAAAATATGCTTCTAAACATTTATGTAAAAATTCCTTGAATGCTTCGACCACCGCTTTGGAAAACATGGTTGGTGCATTCTTCAATCTGAAAGGAATCATAGTGTACTATAAAGAACCCCATTCTATTGCAAATGTGGTCTTATGTTTGTCTTCCTTAGCAATCGTGATCCGGTGATAACCTGAAAATCCATATGTGAAGGAGTAAACTTATTGTCCTCCTACATTGTCTAACACTTCATCATTAAAAGGTGTAGGGAATGGATCATGTAAACATGCATCATTCAGTTTCCTTAAATCTACACAAATTCTGATCTCTCTTGAATTCTTATCATGGACCACCATAGGGCTAATCCATTATGATTCTTCAACAGGTTCTATGATTCCTGCTTCCAACATTCTGTCTAATTCAATCCTAACTTTCTTCTTATACATGGGATTCATTCTGTAGGGTCTCTGCTTGATTGTCCTTGCATCTAGTTTCGAAGGGATCTTCATTTGTCCCATGGGCCCTTTAATTCCCTTCATGTCTGTGAACTTGGTTGGAAACAAGTCTTGATATTCATGCAGTAATTCTATAATCTTATCAATAGTGGCATCATCCCAATAATCTCCAATGTTGGCCAACTTAGGTTCTTGCTCAATTCCAATATTAACTTTCTTGATTTTAATTGGTTGTCCAATGAAAGGTAGTTCAATCCCTGTCCCTTCTATGTCTCTCTCTCCTTCATTTTCTACGATGTTCACATTCCTAGGATCATCATCTTCATCACAATTAATATTGTAACAACCATGTAATTTCTTAAGAGGTGCAGTCCATTCATATTATTCTTGCTCTAAAGGTAGGTTAGGTGCCTCCTCATATACTTTATGTCTTACAACTTGTAAATATTGATCTACTGTGGGGTACTGACTTCCAAATAAAAATGTATCTATACAGTTCTGAGTCATACCATACCAATCTGAAGTGGTGAGGTGATCAAAATCTGGACCAGGGGTCAAATTTTAGCTCAAAAATCAATGTTCTCGAAATTGCTTCAAAACGAACAAGAGCGTAGCCCTCATCATCACGAACCCAACGCAATTTGTTTTGTCTCAAATGGACGTTGGGAGTGAGAGATATCATCATCTGTTCGAATCATCAAATAGGAAAAAGTAATGGACACTGACTGGGCAGTCCGTACAGTCTGTACGGATGTTGACGTGGCATGACCGTATGCTGATGTGGCATAGGTGATGTGGCAAAGCTGATTTGGCTGATAGTTGGATGAATCACATTGTGACACATGGCATCATTTATTGGGCAAATGTTTTGGTGCCACGTGGCCCAGTCATGGGTTGCCACGTGGCACCCCATTTTTGGTTTGTGTGTTGGTTTAAAATTTTATGGAGGCCGTGGGGTTCGACCCTCGGACCTCCCCACCCGTGTACGCCTTAACAAATTCCACCATGCCAATGGGCCACACACTGATTCTTATTATAATTGTGGGCCTTTTATTATTTAAATTCATTTTATACAACGGTCGACGCGGGGGTCCGAGCTAGGGCTTAGCCCCAACCCCCGGTCACACTTGCGATGTATATACGAACATGCCCTTTGTTAAAAGGTGCGCACACCAGATTGGTGTTGATTTTTAATCCACGGTTCATTTGTGTTATGCCATGTGACCTTAACATTTGGCGCGCGGGTTTTGGTGTTCAACGGTGTTTAGCCCCCTTTTGCTTATATGCACGGTCATATGACCCACCATATCCACAGGTGCTAGGCGGTTAGGGGCTGGAGGTGCCCTAACAATCCTACAGTTTGCACCGTTGGCACAGTTGCACTCAGTGCTGGGTTTTTACGCCTTAAATGGCGTGTGTGCCAGGTTCAAGCACACAGAGGTGCATTTTGGCGAACCAGTTTCAGCAAGGTTGAAGGAGGAAAATGGAGGAGGCCTAACTTCTTCATCTTTTGGCTGATTGAGGTGCCGTAAAATCCCAGCTAGGGGTTTTTGGACATCTTGGATCCATTGGCACTATTATCAAGGCCATTTGAAGACTTATTTTGCATGTTTTTTACCGTTGAAGTTTCAGGAAGCTCTAAGGAGCTTTAAGCCCTCAGTGATCGAGGACATGGTTTGGTGAGCCTATGTTTGTTTTCTGTGATTGAATAATCATTTTTGGCTAATTGATATGCTTTGAACACATTGGGATAGGTTTCAAAGGCTGTTGAGTACTTTTACAAGTGTTTTTGCCAAAGAGAAGCTCATGGAAGCTTATGGCCACATGTAGAAGAGGTCATGCCCGGATGAGCCATGATCCGTTTTCAGAGTTCTATTAGTCATTTTTGGGGTTTTTATGTGTTTTGATCTCATGGTACAGTCTGTTTTTCCATTGGATTTGAGTAGCAGCTTGTAAAATAAATTTTGACAAATTAATCCCAGAGAGCCAAGTCCATTGATGGAGGCTCAAGGAGATGTAGCCCGGAGGGGGGTGAACTCCTTTATCATGTTGTGATTGTTGTGAGTTTGATGGTTTATTTGCTGCAAGTTGTGTTGCTGTGTATTTGTTTAAAGTACATATTTAACCATTTAAAAGAACAATTTCTCACACATAAGCATTTACAAGAAGAAGCATAAAACTTAGCACATAATTTATTTGGCATATTTTAATACATGAAGCAAGGTCCTATAAAGTTTATTTTAATGAAGTAGAGGGTGCTTGCATAGCATAACAAGTCAGCCTTCTATTTTTAGATCAGGTGGTATCAGAGCATAGTTTGTTTTTCTCATGTGTTTTCCATTGATAGCTTGAGATTTAACTATTGGTTTTTGCGCAAGTTTTGTGTTATATCTTGCAAGGATGGAGGAAGCTTCAAGCATTGATAGTTCTTATACATTTTCATTATCTAAATTCTTTGACAAAGAAGAGATTCTAACTATGAGAGATTTGATGAAAGAGATGTGTGAAGACAGAAATATGAACATTGCCCTTGAAGAGCAGTTGATGGCCATGAAGGAGGAGAAAGACCAGCTTCTTGCAAAGTTGCATGAGATGGAGATTCAACTCCATGAGGCAAAGGAAACCCTTACCAAGTACATGCATGAACATAAGGTATGCGGTGTTAGTTTATCTTCTAATTCCTCTCAATATGAATGTTTTGGTGGTTTTGAAAGTCACACAAGAGGAATAGGGTCCAAGTTATTGCTAAAAATGGGCTATGAAGGTAAAGGGTTAGGCAAGCATGCACAAGGCATTGTTGAGCCTATTGTTGTTGAAGAAAGACCTAAGTATTGTGGTCTTGGATATGAATGGAAAGATGGAGAAAATTCCAAAGTCGAGGAGACAAGGGAAAAAGTTCCAAGTATAAATTTTGTTTCAGGTTCACCTCCTCAAGAAGGCTTTAAAGGTGAAAGTTCAAGAACTTTTGTTGAAAGTTCAATCCCTCCAGCATGCAAGGCTTGTGTTCAAGATGAATGTAAATGTGTGAAACGAAAGAGTTGTGACAGCGATGAGGACAAGAGCACTGTTGATGGTCTTCAAAGGAGAGCTTGTAACTCTTCAGATTCACCTCCTCAAAGAGGCGATAAAGGTGAATGTTCAAGGTATAATTCTGCTTATCATTCAGTTGCATTTGATTATGTTAATCATGATAAATTTGTATGTAAAAATAGAAGAAAGAATCCATGTACATATTGTGGTTTATATAACCATCATGTTTCAAAATGTTGGAAAAGATTGTCCAATTTCAGGAAACTTTCTAAGAAAAGACAACGTGAAAGGAGGATGCAAAAGATTTGCACTCATTGTCAGAAGATGGGTCATCTCATTGACCAATGTTGGACGTTGCATCCAACTACTCATCCACAACATAAGAAGCAGTTGGATAAAGAGTTTGGCAAGAATGGAAGGGGAGATTCCATCATCGATGTGATTCAAGATGATTCACAAGAGGACAATGTTCAGCAGAAAAAGTCACCGTTGAGTTGGCTTGGTAAGAAATGGTTGGATTTATTGAGCAAGTAAGGCTTGCATTTTCTGTTGTAAATGCACTTTTCAGCGTTATGTGTGCATTTATGGGAAGCATGATAAGTTGCAGCAGTTTATCACAACTTGCATGATGCAAGTTGCATGTGAATGCAATTCATTTTGAAGGCATTCTTGTTGTTGCATAACTTTGCCAGGAGGATGTAAAAGATGGATATGATGTTCACTTGTTACAGCCATGTATCTTTTTCATGTTCAGCTCTTATGTACCCACATGTTTTTGGGTTTATGTACTTATGTTTGTATTGGAAGGAGAGTTGAAGAGTCATGCGGATGCATTTTTTTTTATGTATGTGTAAGCAGTGAACTGGTGATAGTTCATCATAAATGATTCATGATTGTAACATGGCTGTGTATCATGTTTTTCGACTGGTGTTGATGATTGTCTGACGACTATGTGTGTCGATCATGCTTTTCGACTTGTGTTTAGTCGATGGTGTTTATTGGCTTGTAAGTTTATTTTGTGTACACCGAGATGAAAGAAAACGCCATGTGCTTTGATGAAGTACAAGATGCAACAGTTTGCTTGAAGAGCAAAAGATTTTGTTCGCATCATTTTTCAGTCTTGTATAATTGGTTTTCAAGATTGATGGTTTTCTTGGTTTGTGACAAGATGTCGCAGGAAGGTTTTTGCAGCCATTGGAGAGCTGATTGTGTTGACGTCAAAGATTTTGAAAGAGGGACTTGATTCTCAGTGGGAAGGTTGGCAGTCTTCCAAGCACAAAGAGAACAGTGGGTCAGCAGCAGCCAGAGAGCAGTGGTTGAAGGACATAGCCAGTTGCAGTGCAAGGCATGTCAAGGTATTCAGGTGATTGTCGAAAATATTTTTCAATTTGATATAACTTGAAAGTAGACAGATAATCATAAGCTTTTGTGGGTCCAAAAGCCTTTCAGTGGGAAGGTGATCAAAATCTGGACCAGGGGTCAAATTTTAGCTCAAAAATCAATGTTCTCATAATTGCTTCAAAACAAACAAGAGCGTATCCCTCGTCATCATGAACCCAATGCAATTCATTTCATCTCAAATGGACGTCGAGAGTGAGAGATATCGTGATCTGTTCGAATCGTCAAACAGGAAAAAAAATGGATGTTGACTGGGTAGTCCGTACAGTCCGTACGGATGTTGACGTGGCATGACCATACGCTGATGTGACATAGGTGACATGGAAGAGCTGATTTGGCTGACAGTTGGATGAATCACATTGAAACACATGGCATCATTTATTGGGCAAATGTTTTGGTGCCACGTGGCCCAGTCATGGGCTGCCACGTGGCACCCCATTTTTGGTTTGTGTGTTGGTTTAAAATTTTATGGAGGCCGTGGGGTTCGACCGCAGGACCTCCCCACCAGTGTACGCCTTAACAAAGTCTGTCGTGCCAATGGGCCACATACTGATTCTTATTATAATTGTGGGCTTTTTATTATTTAAATTCATTTTATACAACAGTCGGTGCGGGGGTCTGGGCTGGGGCTTAGCCCCAGCCCCCGGTCACACTTGCGATGTATATATGACCATGCCCTTTGTTAAAACGTGCACACGCTGTATTGGTGTTGAGGTTTAAGCCACGGTTCCTTTGTGTTATGCCATGTGACCTTAACCTTTGGCGTGCGGGTTTTGGTGTTCAACGGTGTTTATCCCCCTTTTGCTTATATGCACGGTCATAGGACCCACCATATGCCCAGGTGCTAGGCGGCTAGGGGCTGGAGGCACCCTAACCGTCCTACGGTTTGCACCATTAGTGTGGTTGCACCCAATGTCAGTTTTTTATGCCTTAAATGGCATGTGTGCCAGGTTCAAGCACACAGAGGTGTGTTTTGGCGAACCAGTTTCAGCAAGATTGGAGGAAAATGGAGGAGGCCTAACTTCTTCATCTTTTGGTTGATTGAGGTGTTGTAAAATCCCAGCTAGGGGTTTTTGGATGTCTTGGATCCATTGGCACTATTATCAAGGCCATTTGAAGACTTCTTTTGCAGGTTTTTCACCATTGAAGTTTCAGGAAGCTCCAGGGAGCTTTAAGCCCTCATTGATCGAGGACATGGTTTGGTGAGACTATGTTTGTTTTCTGTGATTGAATAATCATTTTTAGCTAATTGATATGCTCTGAACACATTGGGACAGGTTTTAAAGGCTGTTGAGGACTTTTACAGGTGTTTTTTCCAAAGAGAAGCTCATGGAAGCTTATGGCCACATGTAGAAGAGGTCATGTCCGGATGAGCCATGATCCGTTTTCATAGTTCTATTAGTCCTTTTTGGGGTTTTTATGTGTTCTGATATCAATGGTACAGTCTGTTTTTCCATTGGAGTTGAGCAGCAGCTTGTAAAAGAAATTTTGACAAATTAATCCCAGAGAGCCAAGTCCATTGATGGAGGCTCAAGGAGATGTAGCCCAGAGGGGGGTGAACTCCTTTATCATGTTGTGATTGTTGTGAGTTTGATGGTTTATTTGCTGCAAGTTGTGTTGTTGTGTATTTGTTTAAAGTACATATTTAACCATCTAAAAGAACAATTTCTCACACATAAGAATTTACAAGAAGAAGCATAAAACTTAGCACATAATTTATTTGGCATATTTTAATACATGAAGCAAGGTCCTATAAAGTTTATTTTAATGAAGTAGAGGGTGCTTGCATAGCATAACAAGTCAGCCTTCTATTTTCAGATCATGAGGCGCAATTCTACTTGAAGATACCAATTGATAGGCGTTGTGTCCAATGTGTTAATCAACTTATGCACCCATTTCCCTTTAGGAATGTTACTCCAGGCCTCCTCACAACCCTACACATGGTCCTTCGGAAAACTCAGACCTATGTATCGAACTTCTCACCCTTCGACTTGGTCTGAAAAGTGCATTGCCATCAAAGTGTGACATTGTACCCACTCCGCGATGTTCTTCTTGTGTGTTCCCCACCATATTGTTGGTGTTGCTTTCAAGGCTTCATCTAGTGCCAACAGCCTCTATTTTACTGGTACAATTTCTTCAAATTCCAATAAGAATGTTTCTAAATGATTTAAACCATGAAATGTGGGAAAATTACTTACTTTTGTGCCAATCCAACAAACTTCTCTGGTCAATCTGGCACACCTTCACGCAGAAACTTCATACATTTTGTTCTTCTAGTTCTCCAATGATTCTTATGAATCTAATGAGCATGCACTTTCACTTCACCAACTTAAATTTCCATCTTTCATAGGATTAATGTAATCGTGTTGTCTTGCTGTCAATTTATATATATTCTATAGTTCATAAGCATGGTCTTCTTCTCTGATAGGTTTTGTGTATCTGCGACCTTCATCAGGATCAAGAGGTGCAATGAACCTAAGCTCATCACCTTAAAATGTTATTCTTCTTTTCTTTAAGTCAACAACAGTCGAATTGTTGAAAGCCCAATCAATGCCCAACAGTACAGGATAAGGACAACTATCATCAACTATCTCAATCGCTTCAAAGTCTGCAAATGTCCTTACCTCGTCGATGTCCATAGGGACATGCTCTAGTATCCCAAAGGGGATTACTACCTACTGATTAGCCATCCTGAGCTTGATAGGAGAGTAAATCAACTTAGTTTTTCCCATCAGTGCCAAGGTCTGCTTCGTCATAACATTGACTTATGATCCCAAGTCGAGGACCACATATCTATGTCATAGTCTCCAATCTAAGAATTAAGGTGTAGTTCCTTGTTTTTCCATCTCTTTCTAGATACTTGATGTACTTCTTTATTCCGCAGATGATCTACCCTTCCTATCTCATATTGTCTGATCAAGTGTTGTAGTTATTGCACAACTCTTTCATCCTTAATCAGATTAATGCAAGTATATAATAAATAAATAATATTGCTTAACTCTTTTCCTTCTCCAAGCGAGGCAGATTGATCAAATGCTAGAGGCATTCCACATTCGCTCACTTCTGGTTGTGTCTTAGATGAAGAAGCATGTTCTCTTCCAAATTCTCTTGTTGCCTCTTCAAACGTCTTCTTTTCCTTCCTTGGATCAAACAACTGTGTCCTCTCTGCATCCCTTCTGATCCCTGATCCCTCTGTAGTCTTTTCTGGAGTCACCCTATCTTCTCCTATAACAACACCTCCTCTAGTGATAACATCGACTCTAGGATCCTCTCCATGAGGTTCCACTAATATCAGTTGTACTTGCTAGTTTCCACCCCGTCTTTCTTGAAGTTTCACCAACAATACTGGATAATCTTCAATAACATGTTCAAATGAGTTGCAGTAGCTGCAAGTGGTACAAGGGTTATGATAGTCCCTTGCCAAGTTTCTGCTTGTTGAGTTGTACATGATCCATCTTCTTTGTTGATCTGTCTTCCTTGATATTCTCTTCCCACAACTCACTTTCCCTTACTTCTCTACTTCTTTTCTTCTTCTTTAACCACTTCAACCCATTCTAATTTTATGTGCCTTATGTGCTCTTCGTACTTCATATTTCTTCTTCCTTCATCTTTTCTTTCTTCCTTAATCCATACCCAAGGGTGAAAACTCATCTTCTGTCAATTTTGTGTCATCTGCAAGTTCTTTTTTAGTACTTTTAGAATCTCTTGAATCTCAGTGATCCAATCCTTGGCCTTGGGAGATCTGTTCTCCCTGAAAACCAAGTCTACCAAAGTGGGAGAATCATACCTGTGCAATGCTTGGAAGGGTGTCATACCAATGGACATGTGGAAATTGGCGTTGCAGAAATGCTCTCATAAATGTATCCAGCTAACCCATGTTCTATGTTTTCCACTGACATATTTCCTCAAATACCCTTCAACTCACTTGTTTACAATATCTATATGCCCATATGTCTAAAGGTGATATCTGGTGTTGGGTGTCAACTTTGTCCCCACCAATCTAAACAACTCCTTCCAGAATGTCCCAATAAACCTATTGTCCCTGTCACTAATGATGTTCCTCAACAAATCATGAAGTCTAAAGACCTCTCTGAAGAATAACTCGACTACCTAAACTACACTGAACTATGTCAGTACAACATAGAAGTGAGAAAACTTGGTCAATATATCGACCACTACATAAATTCAGTCCTTACCCTGGACCTTGGGTAGGCCTGTGATGAATTCCATCGATATGCTCTCCCATTTCTACTCTAGAATGGGGAGTGGCTGAAGTAGCCCTGCTAGAAGCATATGCTCTGACTTGTTCTGCTGAAAAGTCACACACTTGTTGATTTACCTCATAACGATATTTTTGAGGCCCTTCCATGAGAAACTCTCCCTAATCTTCCTGTAGGTTTTGAAAGGCCTATGATGGCCTTCTAGTGGTGAATTGTGAATTGCTGCGAGGATCTTCTTCTTGAGCCCTAAATCTAGTACTAAGTAGACTTTGTCTTTGTATAATATGACATCGTCAATGACCCTGTACCATTCATCCTGAATCTGTCCATCCTGAATCTCGCAAGCGAACTAGTTCTTGGAATATTCCACTCACAAGTGGGATTTCCAATCCGCTGAAATATCCATCAAAGAACATGTTGCAAGTATCCTATATAGTGCACTGGCCACAATGTTCCTTTTCCCCTTGACATACTCTATGTTGAAGATGAATTCATGTACCTTTGTCACCCATTTCTGTTGGTGCTCACTGAGGTCCTTCTACTCAAGGAAATACTTCAAGTTGTTGTGATATGTTTTGACCGTGAATTTGCTTCCCACCAAATATTGTTTGAATTTGGTCAAGGCATCCATGATTTCCAACATTTCCTTGTCATAGATAGAGTACAAACTCTTGGGTTGACTAATATTCCTTCTCTTGAATACAATGGGGTGTCCTCCCTGCATCAAAACTACCCCGATACCCTTGTCGGATGCATCACACTCTAATACAAATGGAAGAGTGAAGTCTGGTAATGCTAACACTGGACATTTTCCCATGACTTCCTTCATGTGATCGAAGGGTTCTATGACTCATCGGTCCAGATGAAATCCCCATGCTTGGTGAGATCCATCAGTGGTGCTCCAAGATGAGAAAAATACCTGAAAAAACCACCTGTAATAGTTGCATAACCCGAAGAAGCTCCTCAACTTTGTCACATTCCTGGGCGTTGGCCAATCAAGAATGGCCCTGATCTTCTCTTGGTGTATGTGTACCCCCTGTGCATTGATGATGTGGTCCAAGTAAAGTAGTTTTGTCATATCGAAATCACACTTGGAATCTTTGAAGTATAGAGACTACACCTCCATGATGCTCAAAACCTCATCTAAGTGACTCATATGCTCCTGCCATGTCTTGTTGTATACCAAGATGTCATCGATGAAAACCAAGACTGATTTCCTCAACTGATCCCTGAATATGTGGTTCATGCAAGATTAAAATTCAGTTGGTGCATTAGTTAGCCCAAATGGCATAACCAGAAACTTGAAATGTCCAAACTAACATCGAAATGCCATCTTCTCTATGTCCTACTCTCATATTTTGATCTGATGATACCCAGAGCATAGATCAATCTTCGAGAAGAAAACTGCCCCATGCAATTCCTTTATAAACTCGTCAATGCGAGGGATAGGATACTAGTTCTTGATGGTTTTCTTGTTCAAGGTTCGGGAATCAATGCACATCCTCATGGTACCATCCTTCTTCAGAACTAATACAACTGAAGAAGCGAATGGATTGTTGCTAGGTCTGATGTGTCCCATTGCTAGCAATTCCTTAATTTATTTCTCTATCTCATCCTTGAACCTCCTAGGATGACGATAGGGGGGTGTGATCATAGGTTTGGCCCCCTCCTCCAACTCAATGGTGTGCTCAAACCCATTGTCAGGTGGTCTCCCTGGTAGAATCTAACCAAAAACCTATGTATGTCGCTCCAACAAGTTCTTGATTTCTTTCGGATACTTCTTTGGACCCTCTGAATCCTTCCACGTAGTGATCAAGCACTATGTAGCATATTCTACCTCCCCATGTTTGAATATCCTCTCCATCCTCTTGGTTGAAACTGTCCTGGGTACTCCTGTTGACATGCCTCTCAGAACAACTCTCTTCTCATCACTATCTTTGAACCCCATCTCCAAGGTTTGGTAATTGGTGGTGATTTTTCCCAAGCTGATCATCCACTAGACTCCCAATACCACATCTATGTCAGATAGGTCAACCACATAAAATGTGTCTCTCACTATGTAGTTTCCTAACTTTATCTCCATGTTTGTAACTCTATCTAGACACTCCATTGTATGGCCATCTACTACTATAGCATCAAACCCCTCAAACTCCTCTATTTGAAGTGCCTGTATCAATACTAATGAAGCATCAACAAAGTTGTGGGTGGCCCCACCATCTATCAGGGAAATTTTTTGTTGTCCCTGAATATTCCCTCTGATTCAGAGGGTATCATACTTGGGAAAACCAAAAAGGGTTGTTATGACTCCTCCCTTTGCTAGTTTTTGTATGTTACCCTTCTTAGGAGGTTGCAGAACTACCGATGGGTGGGTCCCTGTCGGTGTCAATGGTATATGGGGAGGATAATCCTCTGCCTGTGTTGAATCCTCCTATGATCTAGTGGATCTACTATTATTCTCCTCTTCCTCAATGTCCACACTATATATTTCCACCTCAATATAATGAATCTCTCCCTTTATCTTGCACCTGTGGCCTGGGACCCAAGGGTCTCTACAGCTGAAGCAAAGATTCTTCCTCATAATCTCTACCTTGTCTCATCATCCAGCTTCTCCTTTCCCTTCCATTCTCTCTGGATTATCTTCTTGTCTCAGTCCTTCTGTGGTACGAAGGGTATGTAAAAGGGTTTAGTATTTGGCATTGATTCTGCCAAATCTTGAGTTCATAAGATGGCATCCTGCAAGGTGTGAGGCCTGTATGCCTTCACCCATCCTCTCAAGGGCTCTGCAAGTCCCTCTATGAATAACATGATCATCCTGGGCTCTAATATATCTATCACTGCCACTGCTACCTGTTGAAACTCTGTGATGGATGCCTCTATTTTGCCAGTTTGTCTCAACTGGGATAGATCCTTGAAGTGGATCTTGGTATCCCTCCTGACAAGCCTATCCATGAGTCTCTCTATGAACTCTCTATAGGAGGTGATGTGACTATGGATCAATGTCACCAATCCATGATTCCACCACTCGTGTGCCTCACCCTACAAGTGTAGGGTAGCGAAATTGATGGCCTGTGTCTCGATCATCTAGTTGAGATTGTATTATGTGTCCATATTTTGTACCCAAGATCTAGCGGTGCATTTGGACAATCCGTCAAAAGAAGGTATGGTGAGTTTACCAACTTTCCAGATGAAATCAACATTATGGCCATGTTGTTGTTGTGTCCTCCTCTCTATGGCTCTCTGGGGAGGTTCCTGAGTCTGAGTCCACAATACTCAATCAAGGTCATGTACTAATCAAGTTCATGACCCGATGTTTCATACTCCCTCCTGTACTCTACAATGTCCTCTACCTGAGTGGGCGGCCTCTGTGTTATCGGTTGTTGTGTTGCTACTGGGGGTGCCCTCTGGAAACTGGGGAACAAGGGCTTGGGAATCCTACTCGAAGAGGTGTATGTGTGAGTAGGAGACTTGGTTATACTGCCTACCCCTGAGTTCCCTTATGTTGCATGTGGGGCTTTTGTGCCCAGGGTGCCCACTATAGCCAATCTATCAGCCATCTGCGCCAAGGACTAAGTCATCCTGCTAACTCACTACTACACTGTCGAGTACATGCATGAAGGTTGCCCTCTAGGTCCATGGGGTCCTTACCACTTCCCTCTGGTCTCTCATATATGTCTCCTAACATCCTCTCTACCTCATGCTTAGCCTCACACTATGCCCTTCTCTCTACTTCCCTCTGTGCCTCTTCCTCTTCCTCTAAGCTGGGAGGGAAAGGGGGGAAATCAGGTCTAGGTATTCCCTCCTTCCATCTGTTGTAACTTACATATTTTTCAACTATGTTCTCACGTCCCCCTAGGTCCTTTGTTGCACTCATCATCTTTAGTCATAGGCTAGAAGAACTAAAGCTCTGATACCACGGTAATGTTCCTAACTTGGATAGTCTAGGAAATATTATTAATCAGATATGTCTATTGTAGATAATTCATTTTTGCTTCATATAAATGAACATATAGATAATAAATGAGACAAAAGACTGCAAATATTATATTATGATATCTCTATGAATACAATGTTGAATGTGGCTGAGTAAAATAAATCACTTGGTTAGATCAAATGACAAAATTATCTTAGATGAAATACAATAAAAACTAAAATAGTAAGACCTGATACTAGAAGAATGGTGTGGAATGCAAAGGATGTGATGAAGATCTGTTGCAAGGTACAACAGCTCATATGACAATTGTTGCAAGTCTGGAAAGTTCTCCCTAGTGGCTAAACCTCTTGAAATTTCCTGTGAAGTGTCCCAAATAGTGCGCCCTACTCTGCCTCTCAGAACTGGTGACTGATTGGCCCCTCTATTGGTGTGTCTGGACCTGAATGGATATCCCTAGGGGAATGCACCCCTCTGCTACTAGAAAATTGTGCCAAAGTGATTCGACCATTGGAATCAGCTGGTAATTGTCTCAAAATGATCACCCTGGCCTATTGTAAAATGGGTCGGAAGGGTTTCCCTGGATAGGATATGATGATCACTCGGGAACCCCGAATGTGTGCCCCAAAAGTGTTGCACTCCCAATGTCTGGAAAATGCGCTCCAGATGATCCCTCCGTCAGAATATGACAAGGAACCAAGAAAAATATGACCTATTATACATATCAACTGGTTCAGAGGGGAATTTATGAACTCTCTTTTAATGGGACAATCTGATCCACTAAACCTCCTCAGAAGTTGCTTCCTCTCCCTAAACAAGTGCACCCCTGCTGCTGAATCTTGTAGAATTGTTGTTTAAGACTGATGGAATACATGTGTGATCTCCCTAGTGACTAAGGTGTGTCTCTCAAGAACGAAATCATCCATTGGTGTATTCCTCCTGGAATCCACTGAGCTACTTCTCTTGAGATGCGCCTCTCTCCTCAATGACAAGTCAAAATTTTCATAATGATGAATTAGGTCATTGAACCTTCTATTATAGTTGCCTGAAACCCTAATTCATTGTTGACTTCTAATTTTAGCTCATATGTTCTATTTTTAGCTCAAGTTGGCTTAAAATCACTTTTAGCCACTTTTATCTCAATGTCACTTTCCGATTATAACACCTTTGACTGGAATGACCTCTAGTAACCATGTTTACCCCTTTCTGGCCCTGGCTATAGTCTAACGAGGTTGTTTAGACCATTTAGCCTCCTCTCTGGAGCTCCTATTCGGAAAGGGACATTACAATATTCCTTGAGACCCTTCCATGAGAATCTCTCTCTCACCTGTCTATAAGTCTTCAAGTGCCCTGGGTGGATGGCTAAAGGGGCATCATGAACTATACTCTTCTCCTTTAGAATGGATTCAGGGACAAGATATATCCTCTCCTTGTAGTAGATGATATCATCCATTACTCTGTATATGTCATCCTGTTTGGTACCTTCCATCAACTCACAAGAGAATGTATTTTTGGAATATTCCACCAATAGTGTAGACTTCCAATCTGTTGAGACCTCGATAAGGGAAAAGACTGAAGGCCTCCTAGAAATGGCATCAGAAACAACATTCTTATTTCCCTTAACATATTCAATATCAAATTCATAGGCTTGTAACTTACTGATTGTTGGCCCTTGACCAAGTTTTGAATATCCTTGGTCATGTTTGACTTATTTTGGGACTTCGACAGGTTGGTCGAAGGTGGAGCGCAAGTCGAAGTGAAGATCATGGGATCTCACCCCCTTGTTTAGGGATTTTTGGGTTTTGGGTTTATGTAATGGGTATGCGATGTCATCCCATGGGTTTACCCATGTTTAGGCCCCTTTTGTAATGTATAAATAGAATGCTAGGTGATGTAAGTAGTTCGATCTAAGTGATCGAGAGGATGGTGATGCTAGGTGCTAAGTATTGTGCTAAATGCAAGTGATGTAAGTAGTTCGATCTAAGTGATCGAAGGGATGGTAAGCTAAGTGCAAGTAGTTGCAAATTCTTTGTGCGTAATGTAGGAAGGTTTTGTGCTGTGACCTAACTCAGGGAAGGAGGATCTGGCTTGGTGTGCGCAGATCACCTATCCTCTGTGGAGTAGGGTTTTGAGGCTCTGTGCATGTAAAAATCTTGACAGAAGATAATAGAAGAGAAGAAGTGTTGGTGGACGTAGCCCCACACTAGGGTGAACCACGTATACCCTGTGTCTTGATGTGCTTTGTGCGATGTCATTTATGTGGTTATTTACTTAGTGTTTTTGTTGTTATGAATGCATCTGATAATAGTAGCTTGGTGCTTAATAATGTGAATGAATATCAGATCTGATCTATTTTGATGTGCTTAGTGCTTGAATGTGTTATATCTAGTTGAATACCGCATTGTTCTATAATAAGGGTGCTATCCTGCGATGTGAATAAAGTTTAATTACTAATCAATATTAATTGTTAAGTGCTCTATTAAGTATTTTGATCACATATCTAAGTCCCAGCTAGGTTGTAGACACTTGATTCCTACAACCACCCCTGCCTCTACCTTGGGTGAGACTTCATATGCTTTGCAGGTGTTGCCGAAAGGGATGGTAGTTAGGGTTTTGTTGGTGTGATGTTGAAGCATTGAACCCTGGGTCTTCCCTTGCATGCCAACATTCACCCACTTATGTTGTCTTTCTCTCAAATAATTTTTCTCTAGAAAGTATTTCAAGTTGTTGTGGTCGATCCTCACTACAAAACATCATCCCACTAGGTACTGTTAGAATTTTTCCAGTGCATGCATAATAGTCAAAATCTACTTATCATAGATGGAGTAGAACCTTTCTGGTTCCCTCAACTTCATGTTCTCAAAATCTATGGGATGGAATTTTTGCATCAGTACCTCTCCTATCCCTTCTTCGGATGCATCCCACTCCAGTAAAAATGGCTGAGAGAAATTTGGAAGTGCTAGTACCAGGAAAGTTCTCATTACCTTCTTCATTTGGTCAAAGGTTTCTTGTGCTTCCTCAGTCCACCTAAATGCTCCCTTTTTGGTCATATCTGTCAGCATTGCCATAAGTTGTGAAAACCATTTCACAAAGCGCCTATAATAGTTGCATATCCCAAATAATCCCCACAACTTTGTGATTGACCTAGGGGTAGGCCAATCTAAGATCGCCTGGATATTTTATTGATGCACCTTCACTCAACACCTATTATGTGCCCTAAATAAAGGATCTTCGTCGATCCAAATTCACACTTTTCATCCTTGGAAAAAAGTGATTGTGTTGGCATGTTTACAGGCAAGTGTGCTTGTCATTGATGGCAAGATCAGAGTATGCAGTAATGGAAAAACATGGACAACGTAAGCTTAGAAGAGATAGTGCAGAGGTGCACGAAGAGTGCAAGCGTGTGCTTGTTTATTTGATGGAAAACAGGAAGGCAAGGAAGATCAACAATGCAAGGATAATTGCATGGAAAGATCAGAAGTGTAAACTCCATTTCAGAGTTTCAGATACCAGGAGATTGAGAATTCAAGAGTTGAGACTCTTCAACATAGGAGTCCCAAAGTTGTGAAATCCAGAATCCTGAAATCCCGAAAGAGGCACATCAACAAGAGTTTTGCAGACCAAGAAATAACTCCATTTCGGAGTCCCAGATACCAGGAGTTGAAGTATTGAAACACTTCACCACAGGAATGACGAAATGCCGAATTGGAAAAATGTGAAATGCCGAAATCCCGAAATAGGCACATAAACGAAGAGTTTCGCAGACCAGGAAATAAGTCCATTTCGGAGTTTCGGATACCGGGAGTTGGAAGAGTCAAGACTCTTCATCATCAAGAGTCCCGAAATTGCGAAATGAAAAATGTCGAAATCCCGAAAGAAGGAGATAGTTTCAGATACCAGGATTTTGGATACCGAGAGTTGGGGATGTCAAGAACTCTTACTACAGGAGTCTCGAAGTCGCGAAACCCGAAGTCGTGAAATGAAAAATCGCGAAATGTCAAAGAGTCCATACCGAAGGTTTGGATACTAGGAGTTGGAGATGTCAAGGACTCTCATGATAGGAATCCCAAAGTTTCCAAGTGCAAAAAGCTGAAAAGCTGAGCTGACTCCATTTCAGAGTTTTGCAGACCGGGAGGTGGAGTTGTCAAGAACTCTCACGTCAAGAATGTCGAAATCGTGATGTGCAAAATCACGAAGAGATCTGGATCGTCGAATCTTCTAGGGTGTGGACCATTGATCCGACTCCATTTCATAGCTTCAGATACCAGGAGTTGGAAGAGTCAAGTGACGAGACTCTTCATCACAAGAATCGCGAAAGGTCAAAATGCGAAATGATGAAATGATCGGAGCTAGTGAAACCAAGCTCCATTTTGGAGCTTCGTATATTGGGACATGGAGCATCAAGAACTCATCACCATAGGAACACTGAAGTGCCAAAAAGAAAAATCATGAAAGCACTATATGGATAAGCACTCGATCACCTCTCGTAGTCACATGGTCGAAGAGATGTAGAGAAAATCTTGAAGTGGCAAGATCCTTTTTCAGAGTTTCAGAGATCGTGACTTGGAGAGTCGAGATGCCACACAATAGGATTGAAGAAATGTCGAAGTGTGAAATGGTGAAATGAATGAAATATTCAATGAAGTCAATTCAAAGGTGCAGATGAATTTGAATAAGATCGGAGGGCTATTGTTGCACTTCGCAGTGTAATTTCTAGAAATGACTGATGGTCTCTGCTAGAGGATGATCTCAACTATGATGAAGAAGATGAAGAGTCTCAACTACTCGACAGGCCAAGGAATCTCAGTATAACACCCAGTGATGCTGGACGCGTGGGTGGAACCGCCAGAGAAGTTGAAGAGTTGCAATGATGATCAGGTAGACTACTCGAAATGAGTAGGAGAAGGAGAATGAAAAGGGGGTTGAGGCTGGAGGTAGGAATGAGGTGGAAAAGGGAAGTTCAAGTAAAGACCCTGATGTGAATAAAAGTAGGAGGGGGAGAGCATGTAGGAGCTTGGTGGAGATTGCATGCACAAGGAGCATAGAGACTATAAGAATGCAGAACAAAGAAGAGATCGAAGTTGTTGTGGTTGAGTGTGATTGAGGTGTGAAGAAGGAGGCAGAGCGCAATAGTAGAAATGCATAGAATGGAAATGGTGCATTGAAGGTATATGGCATAGATAGCATAAATGAAAAAGAACAAAAAGCGCAAAGAGTGTGCAGAAGACACTGATGCAGACAAAGCAACATAGTGTAGCAGAACAGTGATGAGAATGGTAAGCCATTGAAGTACTTTATATCGCTGTAATAAGTCTTAATAGAAAAGTTTTAGATTTCAAGGTGGTAGGGAGGTGCTAGGGAGGAATTTTTTCCTCAGAGGTTCAAGTGGGTGCTTGAACATAGGGAGTTGTAGCTTCCATCTGGTTGCAGCCAGAGAATCCAAGGTAGCAGGGTGGTGCAAGGGAGAACTATTGTTCTCTGTTATACAGGGTGGTGCAAGGGAGAACTATTGTTCTCTGTTATACAGGTTGGTGCCTGTGTGACTGGAAGTTGGTGCTTCCATCCAGTTGGTGCTAGAACAATTAGGGAGTTGGTTCTTCCTTCTAGTGGGTGCTCGAGAAACCAGGGAGTTGGTACTTCCTTCTAGTTGGTGCTAGAGAAACCAGAGAGTTGGTGCTCTCAGCAAGTAGTAGCTTGCAAAATAGAGGTTGCAGCCTCATTATGAGTTGGTGCTCATATGTATGATATTGTAAAGAATGTAAAGATTACTTATGATATAAAGAAGAAGAGGTTTTTACCCTCTATGGGTTTCCTTGGGAAATATCTATCTCTGTGTATCTCATATGTGTGACTGATGTTGAATGTTCTATTACCTATTTTCCTGCATTATTGTGATTGTCATTGAGTACTTTGTAAAGAGTTTAAAATAAGAATAAATGTTTAAGCATGGTAACAGATGATTCACCCCCCCTCTCAGTTGTGCAACAATTGGTATCAGAGCCAGCCCCTTTTATCTAAGGGTAGATCCTAGAGCTTAAACATGTCAAGCCATGAAGGAAATTCAACCAATAAGGCCCCTCTGTTCAATGGAGCAAACTTTGCCTTCTGGAAAGTGAGAATGAGAACCTACATAATGGATTTAGGAGCAGATGGTTGGGATGTGGTAGATACTTGTTATGTAAAGCTAGTTGTACTAGCTAATAAGGATGACAAGCTAGAATTCAGCTTCATCGCTAAGGCTATGAATGCTATCTTGAGTGGGCTTGCAGAAGCAGAATTCGTAAAAGTTATGCACCTAGGAACTGCCAAATAAATGTGGGACAAACGCATTAGCAGTTATGAAGGTAATGAGAAGGTAAAGGATGCCAAGCTTCAAACCTATAGAATACAGTTTGAATATATGAAGATGAAGGAATATGAAACTGTTGGAAAATGCTTTATGAGAGTAGAAGAAATGGTAAATGCAATGAAATCACTTGGTGAAAAAATTGAGGAACCTTCTTTAGTTCAGAAAATCTTGAGATCTCTCCTAGATAGGTTCAACCCGATGGTCTCTGCTATAGAAGAACTTAATGATCTAAAAACCTTGGAGTTTGATCAAATTCTAGGAACATTGACTGCATATGAAATGAGAATGGTTAAAGATAAACCCACCTCCAGAGAAGCATCATTTAAAGTAGACAAGAATGAATATTCTGAGCCCGATGAAATTGAAGCAAAATTTATGAAGAGACTGAAGAAGGGGTCAGGAAAATACAAAGGTAAATTTCCTTTCAAATGTTTCAACTATGGTAGGATAGGTCATTTTGCAAATAAATTTCCCCACAAAGGAAAGGATCAGACATGCGATGATGAGGACAAGTACAAACAGAGAAACTTCTTTAAAGAGAATAGCTTTAAGAAGAAAAGTCTTTGCGTAAACAATGATGATGATCCTTCAGATGATGAAGACAATGACTCCTCTATTGAAGATAAACTAAATGACTTCATACTTATGGATAAAGAGGATTATGATAATAATATCACAGGAAGTGATGCTAATGAAGAAGAAGCTGTGGTTGACATGGAAGGAGAACTGATCAGTGCACTGGAAGAGATTGATAGACTAAGAATTAAGAATAGAAAGCAAAGACAATTGTTGATACAATTTGAGAAAGATAGTAAAGAACTTGATGAAGACCTTGTCCTACTAAAAGTGGAATTAGAAGAGGCAAAGAAAATCGAAGACATTCTGAAACGATAGTTATCAGAAAAGAAGGAAAGATGTGAAGCCTTAGAACAAGAAGTAGTAAGAACTAGGAAAGAGATGGAGAAGTTTCAAGCCTTGTATAATCAGAATCTATCAAGTATCAAAGCCTCAGAAGGATTAGCCACCATTCTGAATTAGCAAAGGAATCCAAAGCTGAAAACTGGTTTGGGTTATGAAGAGGGAACAAGTAGTGGTAAGCCAAGAAATGAAGAACCCATCAAGTTTGTCAAATCTACAACCAATGACAACAACAAACCTACAGAGACAAAGGAAGAAAATCAGCCACCCAGGACGAGTAAATAAAAAGGTGTCAGGACTGAATCTGTAGAACAAATAAATAATGCGCTCCCTACTGAAAGACGTCATCAGCATGGAAGAAATTGATTTTCTCAAAGAAGACAACCATTTTCCAGGTACAAAGAACTTTTATATGGCTATTGTTTCTACTATTCTAACTTTGGTCACAAAGCTGTAAATTGTTCCTTAAGACTTAGACATGAGCAATTAAGATTTCAAAGGAATAAATACTTGCCACAACAAAGAATGATATAGCCAAGTAACAAACCTTCAGAGATTGCAAATTGCCAAATTAAGTCTAGGGACAAGCAAATAAGGAGGTCAATAAATAATCAACAGTCAATGAGTAGACAACACTGCAACAATAATTTTAACCTATTGAACAATGAGATTGAATGCTACATCTGTCATAACTATGGACATAAATCTGTTGACTGTCGATTAAGGAACTATGAACCAGATTTGAATTCCCCTGCTGAAAATGTCAAGGTTTGGAAGAAGAAAGAAAGTGACAAGTGTGGATTAGTGTTGTCATCTCAAAGAAAAATGAACCCTTGGTATATAGACAGTGGATGCTCCAAACATATGACAGGAGACAAAGGTAAGTTTTTATCTCTAAGTGAAAGCAAATTAGGAAACGTAACCTTTGGAAATGATGCTCCAGGTAAAATAAAGGGTAAAGGGATGGTGGGTTTAAATAATGGAAAAGGAAAAGCCCAAGATGTTCTACTTGTAGATGGGCTGAAACATAATCTACTCAGTGTAAGTCAAATGTGTGACAGAGGATGTGAAGTGGTGTTCACATCCAAGGACTGCAAGATAAAGTCTGTAAACTTAGGACAAGTGGTGGCCAAAGGCATAAGGACAGAAAATAATGTATATGTGCTAAAATAAAATAGAGAAGAATGTCTTCTAAGAAAACATGATGAAAGCTGGTTATGGCATAGGAGACTTGGACATCTAAACTTTGACCACTTAATCAAACTCAAAAATCTCGAGGCAGTAAAAGATATTCCGAGAATATCAAAGCCCCAATATTCAATGTGCAAACCCTGCCAAGTAGGAAAGCTAAACATGACACATTTTAAGTCCAAGAGCTTTACTTCAACAGAGAAACCACTCCAACTAGTTCATATGGATTTATGTGGACCATCAAGACAAGAAGTCATAGGGAAAGAAAAATACTTCATGCTCATTATTGATGATTACTCCAGACTTACTTGGGTTTCCTTTCTCAAGGAAAAAGTTGAAGCATTTGAGAAGTTTAAAATATTTAAGGCTTTAACTGAGACTCAAACAGGCAAGAGGTTAAGCGCAGTAAGATCAGACTGAGAAGGAGAGTTTATGTCAAATGACTTCAAGGAATTATGTGATAAGCATGGGATCAAGAGAGAATACACAATCCCAAGAAATTCACAACAAAATGGAGTAGTTGAGAAGCAAAATAGAACAATGTAGGAAATGGCCAGGTCAATGATGAATGAGAAGAACATTGGTCAAACCTACTGGGTAGAAGCAATACACACAACAGTCCATGTTCTTAACAAAGCCCCCCTCAGACCACAAAGTGACAAGACACCTTATGAACTGTGGTATGGGAGACCTGCTTCAATTAAACACTTCAAAGTCTTTGGGAGTAAATGTTACATAAAGAATAATGATGAGAACCTTGGAAAATATGATGACAGGGCTCATGAAGGTATCTTCTTGGGGTATGCTACAAATAGTAAAGGGTTCAAGAGAGGAATAGTAGACAACAATCTATATATCAAAACAGAGGGTAATGATTTTCTCATTGTGTTGGTCTATGTAGATGACATTATCTTTGGATGTAATAAGAATCAATTGGTACAATGGTTTGCTTCTTCCATGGAGTCTAAGTTTGAAATGTCTATGATAGGTGAACTGTCATTTTTTCTTGGTCTGCAAATTACTAAGAGCTCTGAAGGGATGTTTATTTCTCAAGAAAAATATCTAAGAGAAATGTTGAAAAGGTTTCAAATAGAAGATTCTAAACCTGTGGGTACACCTATGGTTACTGGATGCAAATTAACCAAGGATGATGACTCACCTAATGTTGATCAAAGTTCATATAGGTCAATGATAGGCAACCTGTTGTACATCACAGCATCTCGTCCAGACATGATGCATGTTGTTGGAATGGTAGGAAGATATTAGTCTGCACCTAAACAGAATCATTTGCAAGATGTCAAAAGGATATTCAGGTATTTGAAATAAATAATGACTTATGGTCTGTGGTATCCCAGAAATTAGAATTTTCAGTTATCTGCCTATTCAGATGCAGATTGGGCAAATTGTGTTGATGAGAGAAAAAACACCTGTGGAGGAGCATTCTTCCTAGGTGACTTATTAGTAGCATGGCTTAGTAAAAAGCAAGGTTCCATTTCTTTATCAACTACAGAGGCAGAGTACATTGTTGTTGCTACCTGTTTCACTCATGTATTATGGATGATTCAGACACTTGCAGACATGGAGATAAAATACGTTGCACCAATCCCAATTCATTATGATAACACTAGTGCCATCAGTGTGTCTAAGAATCCTGTATTCCACTCCAAGACCAAGCATATTCCCATAAAATACCATTTTCTAAGAGAGTAGGTCACCAATCAGGTTGTTTAGGTCCATTACATTCCAACCACAGAACAAATTGCATACATCTTTACTAAACCCCTAGCCAAGACACCATTTGAATATCTCTGACAGAAGTTGGGTGTCATCCCGTCTCACACCTAAGAGAGTCCATCCTGTTAGGGGGAGTTTTATATTGATTGAATATCTGATACCTCCTAAAATTGTTGCAACAACTCAGGGGGAGCATGTTTTTTCTTTGACATTGATGTCAAAGGGGGGAAAAAAGGAGTGGTTCGGACCGAATGCTACAGTTGGAGGTCCAAACAGATTAGTGCAGTCGTTCGGGGTTTCCATCAATGCCAAAGGGGGGTATTGTTGGCATGTTTACAGACAGGTGTGTTTTTCATTGATGGCAAGATCAGAGTATGCAGCAATGGCAAAACAGGGACAACGTAAGCTCATAAGAGATAATGTAGAGGTGCACGAAGAGTGCAAGAGTGTGTTTGTTTATTTGATGGCAAACAAGCAGGCAAGGAAAATCAACAGCGTAGGGATAATTGCATGGAAAGATCAGAAGCATAAACTCCATTTTGGAGTTTCGGATACCGGGAGATTGAGAAGTCAAGAGTTGCGACTCTTCAACACAGGAGTCCCGAAGTTGCGAAATCCGGAATCCTTAAATCCTGAAAGAGGCACATCAACAAGAGTTTTGCAGAATAGAAAATAACTCCATTTCGGAGTCCTGGATACCGGGAGTTGAAGTATTGAAACACTTCACCACAGGAGTACTGAAATGCCGAAACGCCGAAATCCCTAAATAGACACATAAACAAAGAGTTTTGCAGACCAGGAAATAACTCCATTTTGGAGTTTCAGATAATGGGAGTTGGAAGAGTCAAGACTCTTCATCATTAGGAGTCCCGGAATCATGAAATGTGAAACGCCAAAATCCTGAAAGCAGGAGACAGTTTCGGATACTGGGATTTCAGATACTGGGAGTTAGGGATGTCAAGAACTCTTACTACAGGAGTCCCGAAGTCGTGAAACCCGAAGTCGCAAAATGAGAAATCATGAAATGTCAAAGACTCCATACTAGAGGTTCAGATACTGGGAGTTGGAGATGTCAAGGACTCTCATGATAGGAATCCTGAAGTTGCAAAGTGTGAAAAGATGAAAATTTGAGCTGACTCCATTTCAAAGTTTCGTAGACTAGGAGGTGGAGTTGTCAAGAACTCTCACGTCAAGAATGCCGAAATCATGATGTGCGAAATCACGAAGAGATATGGACCATCGAATCATCTAGGGTGTGAACCATTGATCCAACTCCATTTCATAGCTTCAGATACCGGGAGTTGGAAGAGTCAAGTGACGAGACTCTTCATCACAAGAATCACGAAAGGCTGAAATGCGAAATGCTGAAATGATCGGAGCTAGTGCAACCAAGATCCATTTCGGAGCTTCGGATACCAGGACATGGAGCATTAAGAACTCATTTCCATAGGAACATCGAAGTGCTGAAAAGTGAAATCGTGAAAGCAATATATGGATAAGCGCTCGGTCACCTCTCGTAGTCACATGGTCGAAGAGCTATAGAGAAAATATTGAAGCGACAAGCTCCTTTTTTGGAGTTTCAGAGATCGCGACTTGGAGAGTCAAGATGCCACACAACAGGATTGTCGAAATGCCGAAGTGGGAAATGGCAAAATGAACACAAGATTCAATGAAGTCAATTCAAAAGTGCAAATGAATTTGAATAAGATCGGAGGGCTATTGTTGCACTTCACAGTGTAACTGCTAGAAATGACGGATGGTCTCTGCCAGAGGATGAGCTCGACTATGATGAAGAAGACGAAGAGTCTCAACTACTCGTCAGGCCAAGGAATCTTAGTATAACACCTAGTGATGATGGACACATGGGTGGAACCACTAGAGAAGTTGAAGAGTTGCAATGATGATCAGGTATACTACTCGACATGAGTAGGAGAAGGATAATGAAAAGGGGGTTGAGGCTAGTGGAAAGAATGAGGTGGAAAAGGGAAGTGAGAGTAAATACCCCGATGTGAAGAACAGTAGGAGGGGGAGAGCATGCATGAGCTTGGTGGAGATTGCATGCCCAAGGAGCATAGAGACTATAAGAATGCAGAGCAAAGAAGGGATTGGAGTTGTTGCGATTGAGCGTGATTGAGGTGTGAAGAAGGAGGCAGAGTGCAGCAGCAGAAATGCATAGAAGGGAAATGGTGCATTGAAGGGATATGGCACAGAGAGCATAAAGGAAAAAGAACAGAAAGTGCAAGGAATGTGCAGAAGACACTGATGCAAATAGAGCAACATAGTGTAGCAAAACAGTGATGAGAACGGTAAGCCATTGAAGTACTTTATATCGTTGTAATAAGTCTTAATAGAAAAGTTTTAGATTTCAGGGTGGTAGGGAGGTGCTAGGGAGGACTTTTTTCCTCAGAGGTTCAAGTGGGTGCTTGAACATAGGTATTTGTATCTTCCATCTGGTTGCAGCCAGAGAATCTAGGGTGGTAGGGTGGTGCAAGGGAGAGTTGTTGTTCTCTGTTATACAGGTTGGTGCCTGTGTGACTGGAAGTTGGTGCTTCCATCCAGTTGGTGCTGGAACAATTAGGGAGTTGGTGCTTCCTTCTAGTGGGTGCTGGAGAAACCAAGGATTTGGTGTTTCCTTCTAGTTGGTGCTAGAGAAACCAGAGAGTTGGTGCTCTCAGCAAGTAGCAGCTTGCAAAACAGAGGTTGCAGCCTCATTATGAGTTGGTGCTCATATGTATGATAATGTAAAGAATGTAAAGATTACTTATCATATAAATAAAAAGAGGTTTTTACCCTCTATGGGTTTCCTCAGGAAATATCTGTCTCTGTGTATCTCATATGTGTGACTGATGTTGAATGTTCTATTACCTATTTCCCTGCATTATTGTGATTGTCATTGAGTACTTTGTAAAGAGTTTAAAAAAAGCATAATTGTTTAAGCACAGTAACAACTGATTCACCCCCCCTCTCAGTTTTGCAACAGATTGTTCCTCCATAATGATGAGAATATCATCCACATGCCCCAAATGTTCCCTCCTCGTATTATTGTAGATCATATGATCATCAAAGAACACCAATAGGAACCTCCTCAATTGTTTGTTGAAGATATGGTTCATACATGACTAGAAGGTAGTCAGTACATTAGTCAACCCAAAGGGCATGACCACAAACTCATAGTGACCATAGTGATATTAGGATGTTGTTTTTTGGATGTCCTCCTCTCTCACCCTGATCTGGTGGTATCATGATCAAAGATCAATCTTCAAAAAATACTGCTCCATGTAGCTCGCCTATCAACTCTTCAATATTTGGTATTGGGTATCTGTTCTTAATAGTATTCTTGTTTAGAGACTTGTATTCAATGCACATTCTCCACGTGCCATCCTTCTTCTTCACCAATACTACTGAAGAAGTAAATGGAATAGAGCTAGGATGGATGTATCCCATCTCCAACAACTCATGTATGGACTTTTACATCTCATCCTTGAACTTCTTTAGGTGCATGTATGGTGTAGTAATCATTGGCTTGGCTCTTTCCTCTAACTCAATTGCATTTTCAAATCCTCGATCTGGTGGTGATCTTGCTAGTAGTGGCTCAAATACCTTATCATGTTTACCTAGTAACTCATGTATGTCCACATGGTAATGCTGACGATCCTAGGATGGCTTCTACATTTTGACCAAACACTCTCATGTGAATGCCACATATCTGTGTCTAAAAAGATCCTCCATGCATCTGTTGGATGCAACATTGGGTTCTCATGATTAAATACCCCTTGGGATAACCCACTGACCCCTAATGTCTATGCATTCCATCCTCATCTCTTGATAATTCATTTTGAAGTCTCCAAGGGAATATAGCCATTGTACTCCCAATACCACAAATTTGGTGTATGCTAGTTCCACAACATAAAATTCAGCGGTCAAGGTGTAGTTTCTCAATGTCACATTCAACCCTCTAATCCTCCGGGTATATGTCATGTTGTACCCATCTTCCACTACTACTTCAAAACCCTCAAATTACTCTATGGGAATTTGTCTCCTAGTAACCAATGTTGTATCTATGAAATTATGGGTGGCCCTCCATCAACCAGTGTTGTAACTCTTTGTACCTACATAATACCCTTGATTCAGAAGGTATAGTACCCAGGGACTCCTGACAATGTGGCTATGGTAACCTTCTTGACCCCATATTGTAATGGTGCATGTTCTGGAATTTCAAGGTGTGGTGCCTCACCACTATTCTGACCCTCATATGGACTATGTACGTTCTCCTCCTCACCTTCATCTTCTTCATCAGATAGTACTTCAATATAATGGACATTTCCCTTGCCCATACATCGGTGACCTAGTTCCCATGGATCCTTGCAACTAGAGCATAGTTTCTTTCTTCTAAGCTCTCTCCTAGTGTCTTCATCCAACCTGCCTTTCCTTGTCCATGTCTGCTGGAGAAACTTTGTCGCTTTCCCTTTATGAGGAATGAAGGTATTTACTGGGGCCTTTCTGACTATTGTGTCTTCCATATCCTGATTTTTCTTGATGGCATCCTATAATGTGGGTGGCCTAAAATCCTTAAACCAGCCCTTCAAGGGATTAGTTATCCCATTTGTAAATAGCATCACTAACCTTTATTCTGAGATATCATTTACCTTGAAATACAACCTATGAAACTCTATGATAAATTCATCTGGTGTACTAGCCTGTCTCAACTAGGAAAACTCCCTGAAATGAATTTCAATATCCTTCCTTTCGAACCTATCGATCACCCTTAGGGTGAATTCTACATATGATGTAATGTTATCATGTCCAAGGGTGACCAACCCATGATGCCACCATTCATGAGCCTCCCCATCCAAATGTAAGCTGGAAATCTTGATTGCCTCAACCTTGGTCATTGGGTTGAGTTGGTGGTAAGTGTCCATCTTTTGTACCCAAGTGCTAGATGAACTCTTAGTTGATCCATCGAAAGAGGGAATAGTTAACCTACCCACCCTATGCATAAGATCATAGTTTTTTTGGTATTGCATTACCATGTTTCATTCCCTTGGTTTGTTCCTATATTTATCATTGTAATAGTATTGGAAAGAAAATTATTCCTAAAAATGTTCTAGTGTGGCTAGGTATTCTTTGTAACCCTTAAGGGGATCACTATCCTCGTACTGTTGTTCTGGAACTTTTATTTACTGCTCCTTAATAAATTATAGTAATGATGGCCTTGGTATTTTACGGCTACCTATCAGTGAGTCATTGTGTATTGTAATATGAGTGTTGTTATTCTCCCTATAGGCCCTACTACTTTGTCGATTTCACTATTTTTGAATCCCATTTTAGCCTCCTTGGATTTGAATGAGTTGTGTCAGGAGTTGTGTTGTTTTTTGTTGGCTAGCAGTCATATGTAGTTGTCCTACAACTATAGATTCCAACAATTTTTGGACGTTGTCTTCACCCTTGTTTCACATGCTTCCTTCTAGTTCTGATTATGATGGGATTTATTCTAACTTCCTCTTTGGTGATTTGTTAGAGGGTTTTCCTCCACCCCCTTTCAGAAGAGAAAAGAAGAAGAGAACGAAACTACAAGAAAAACTAGACAAGAAAGAAGACACTCAAGAACTAGAAAAAATGATCACAAAATTGAAATTTTCAATAGAAGAAGATAAAAGAATTGAAGAAGCACTCAAAGAAGAACTAGAAGAAAAGGACATGATCATCATAAAATTGGAAGTAGATATTGTAACATTAAGAAAGGATATTCAAAAGAAAAATATGCAGAATAGCTCAAAAGTTTTGGATGACATTATCGACAGTCAAAAATCCCATTTTGACAAGACCGGACTTGGATACAATTAGACAGAAAATGGATCAAGATTCAAAAAAACAAAGAAATAAACCTATCCAAAAAGCTATGCATAAACAATCAAAGGGGATAGGAATATATACAAAGAAGATTACAGGGACACTCCTCCACCGAGAAGATTCAGATTTCAGAACCAACAAACGACAGATAGGCCTCAAGAAGGAGAAGGATTCACAAGAGCACTTCCTTTCAGAATATCCTCAACTCCCATGTATCAAAATATATTTTTTGGCTTATGTTATTCATGTAATAATTTTGGACATAAAGCTATGAATTGTAGAGCTAACAATAGGAACAACAACAAATTTGAGAGTTATACACAAAGGAGTTATTCAAAAAGGCCTAGTGAAACACAAAGAAGAAATTACAACAGGTTTGAATCCTTGAGAAATGAAGTGGAATGTTACAAATGTAACAATTTTGGACATGTGGCCAAAGAGTGCAGAATGAAAATCCCTCCTAAAGAACCTCAACAGAACCTCAACAGTCACAAACAAGAACCACAGAAAAGGACATGGATAAGAAAGCAAGATCAATATAGAAATGAAGAATGCACACTCATTCTACAAGATAAGTTGAAGAAACATGGTTGGTATGTTGATAGTGGGTGTTCAAAACACATGAAAGGTGATAGAGACAAGTTTCCTACATTACGAAAGGAAAGAGATGGATCAGTCTCCTTCAGAAATGATGATTCAGCCAAAATCATTGGAAAATGCACAGACCGAATTGGGAACAAGAATGAAAAGGAAGAAAAAATTCTACTAGTAGAAGATATGAAACATAATATTCTAAGTGTGAGTCAAATGTGTGACCAATGTCATAAGGTTACTTTAGATTCAAAAAAGTGTGAGATAATAAAAGAAGGTTCAGGGAAATTGGTTGCTACAATTGCAAGAACTTGAAGCAACATATATGTGTTAAGTGAAATTGGAAATGAAAAATGTTGTCTAGGAAAGGAAGATGAAAGTTGGCTATGGCACAAAAAAATCGGTCACATACATTTTGATAACCTTGTCAAAGTCAGCAAAAGAGAAGCAATTAGAGAAATGCCCCAGATCACGAAACCAACCAACACTTTATGCAAGCATTGTCAACAAGGAAAGCAAACAAAGACCAGGTTCAAATCAAAGGAATATTCAATGACAAGACCATTGGAAATTGTGCATATTGATCTAGTTGGACCAACTAAAACAAAGGGATTAAAAGGTGAGAAATACTTTATGTTGTTACTTGATGATTCTACAAGAATGACTGCAGTTTTCTTTCTCAAGAATAAGTCAAAATATTTTGAAAACTTAAAGATCTACAAGGAAATGGTTGAAAATGAAATGGATTCAAAAATCAAATGCTTGACATCTAATAATGAAGAAGAGTTCACCTCAAAGGAATTTATGGACTACTGCAACAATCATGGAATAAAAATTCAATTCTCCATTGCTAGCACACCTCAATAGAATGGAGTTGTAGAAAGAAAGAACGGGACAGTACAAGAAATGGCTCGAACAATGCTAATGGATTCAAAATTGACAGATATATTTTGGACATAGGTAGTGCATACAACAATTCACATTCAAAACAGAGTAATGCTCATAAACAACACTGACAAAACTCCTTACGAACTATGGAAAGGAAGACCAGCAAAAGTAAAGCACTTCAGAGTTTTTGGAAGCAAATGCTATATCAAAAAAGAAGATAGGGGAATGAGAAATTTTAACTCTCGCATGGACAAAGGAGTACTTGTTGGTTACTCAAGTACAAGGAAAGCATACAAGTGTTACAATCTAATATTGAACAAAGTTGTGGAAAGCACCAACATAACAATTGATGAAACAGGCAAACCAGAATCAAAGGAAGAAAATGAATCAATGAAACAGCCTTTAGAATAAGAAGCAGAAGATGAAAAAGAAGTAGAAGAGGAATATGAAGAGAATCTAACAGAAGTAAAAGAGCAAGTTCAGAAAGTTTCTCCAAAGACACCCAATAAACGAGTACAAAAGAATCATCCTTCAGATCAGATTATCGAAAAAAAAGATGTAAGAGTTGAGACTAGAAGAAGAATTTGCTCACCAGAACAAACAAACCTAGCACTCTTATCTACAATTGAACCAAATTGTTTTGAAGAATCCAGCAAGGATGAATTTTGGAATAAGGCCATGGATGAAGAATTAGATCAAATAGAGAAAAATGGCACTTGGGAGTTGGTTTCAAGACCAAAGAATAAGAATGGGATCAACACAAAATGGGTTTTCAGAAATAAATTGAATGAAGATGGACAAGTTACAAGGAACAAAGCTAGATTGGTATGTAAAGGATATGCTCAGATTGAAGGAATCGACTTTGAAGAGACCTTTGCCCCAGTTTCCAGAATGGAATCAATCTGTTTGCTTTTAGCTTATGCATGCTCCAAAAATGTTAAAGTATATCAGATGGACGTAAAATCATCTTTTCTAAATGGGGAACTTGAAGAAGAAGTCTACATTGAACAACTATAAAGATTTCAGTTGTCAGAGAACACAGATTATGTGTGTAAATTAAAAAAGGCCCTGTATGGTCTAAAACAAGCTCCTAGAGCATGGTACTCTAGACTGGTTAAGTATCTGCAATAGGCAAGGTTCAGAAAAGGAAGTGCAGACAACAACCTCTACATCAAGGTAAGTCAAGGTACTATTTTATTAATTGAAGTTTATGTTGATGATATTATTTTTGGTAGTGATGATGACAGGTTAAGCCAAAAATTTGCAAAAGATATGCAAAATGAATTTGAAATTTCATTACTTGGAGAACTATCCTTCTTTCTGGGACTTCAGATACATCAAAGCAATAAAGGAATTTTTATTTCTCAAACCAATTATATCAGAGAAATGTTGAAGAGGTTCAGAATGGAAAATTGCAAACCAATTATCACTCCCAAGCAAACCAGTTGCAAGTTGAGAAAAGATGATATTCGAAGTCTACAGATCAGAGGAAATACAGGTCAATGATTGGTAGCATACTATATGTGACAACATCTAGACCAAATGTGATGCAGGAAGTTGGAAAGGTGGCATGATTTCAAGCAGCACCAAAGGAATCACATGTATTAGCAGTGAAGAGGATTTAGATATCTCAAAGTAACAGAAGATTTTGGATTATGGTATCCAAAAGGAAAGGATCTATCACTAATTGCCTACACAGATGCAGATTGGGCAGGTTGTATTGATGACCGACGAAGCACCAGTGGAGCAACTTTCTACTTGGGTGATTGTTTAGTATCATGGCTAAGCAAGAAACAATCATCAGTATCTTTATCTACAGCCGAGGTAGATTATATTGCAGCAACATCATGTTGTACACAGGTACTTTGGATGAAACAAACTCTGACAGATATACAGGTTGAGTATGATGAGCCCATTCCAATCTATTGTGATAATACAAGCGCCATCAGTATCTCAAAGAACCTGGTGATGCACTCCAAGACGAAGCACATTCCAATAAAGTATCACTTTCTACGGTAGCAGGTTGCAGAAAAGAACATCAGAGTTGAGGATGTGGGAACAAAAGAACAAGTGGCAGACATATTTACAAAAGCCCTTCCATGGGAATCCTTTGAATATCTTCACCAAAGACTTGGAGTCATTTCCACTCCAAAATGAATTCTTTTTGAATGCTTATCTTATATGTCTTATATGTACACGAGGAAGCACCATAAGAGGATAGTTCAGTCAGGGCGAGCAACCCCAGATGGAAATATACCTTTGCCATTGATGACAAAGGGGGAGAGATTTATCATATGCAGAGGACAGAGGCATGGTTCCAGGGGGAGCAGATTTATTAGATGTAGAGGATATAGGCATGGTTCCAGAGGGAGCATGAGTGATATGATTTCAGTATTGCATCAGAGTGTTGCCATCAATGCCAAAGGGGGATATTGTTGATTAAGGTTGGCTGTCATTGATGTCAACCCTTGAAGAAAGCCCCACAACACAAAGGTTTGGGTAATGGAACCAAGATTGTTTGATGTAAAGATGACTCATTATTGTCTTTTCATGGTTGATAAGAAGTAAATATGGATGAACTCCAAAGTGGTCCCCTTATGGTGAAAGCCCTCATGGGAAGACCCTTTGTGGAGTAAGAGAACCCATGCTTAATTGTGGAATAATGAGATGAAGGAAAATGAATTTATCAGGGAAACTATAATATATGGATAGTTCTTTTCATGCCATTTCTAGTGGTATGTGGAACGTAACATAACTCCTCACGGTTAGAGAGCTATGACCATGTGAAGTTGGAAAACCCAATTTTGGGTAATGGACCCA
This sequence comes from Picea engelmannii, assembly GCA_009831015.1. NCBI lineage: Eukaryota > Viridiplantae > Streptophyta > Pinopsida > Pinales > Pinaceae > Picea > Picea engelmannii. The sequence continues at coordinate 88,615 of ML778828.1, read as the reverse complement.
AGTTTGTTTGATGGATAACAGTATGATTTTTGCTATATTTTAAGGTAATACTATTCTATATGGATATTACATGTCATTCCATTTCTGGTGGTATGTGGAACGTCACATAGCTCCTCGCGGTTTGAGAGTTATGGCCTTACGAAGTTGGAGGACCCTCATATGTCAACTAGAAGCCCCAAAAGGTCAAAGTAGTCAAAGTGGTTTAAGAGATTTTAGAAGGTAAATAATAAAGTGAAGTGATGAGTGTACTATAATTCAAAGTGAATAAAAAATAAATTATTTAAATAATAAATTCAATGGAGAAATTAGAAGTGGGTTAACCCTAAAATAAGGAAAGTGGGCAAAGTGACCTAGAAGATGTTTTTAAGGAAGCTACTTGGAGAGTATAAATAAGAGGAAAGGCTCTCTAATTTAAGACACACTTGAGAATATTGAATACCTATAGGTGTATAAGGTAACCAAAGGATATCTATGTCAGATTTCTGAGGGAAGGTGAATAAAAGAAGGCTGAAATTCAAGGAAGGATAAATTATTTTGATGATGCTTTCTAAGGTATGTTATTTACAGGTCATCTCACCATTTTCGCAATAATTTTTTTTTCTAGAATGATTCAGACCGTGATATTTCTATTCCATTGAGGAAACATATCCAAGTACCTGTGGTAAAAAATTCATCTTTTGGGTCATTTTATTTTTGGAGTTACACTCCGTGGAAAATAGGGTTTGTGGCTAGTCCTGAAACTAGTCAAAAACAAGTGTTTCGGGTACAAACATCATAACTTCTTCATAACAGATCCAAATTCAGTAAGAACAAATGTGTTGGTTATATTACATTATTTAGTATGATGTGTAATAGTTTCATAATGATTCAACAAATATTCTGTGTGGGGCACGCTCTACAAGGTCGCTCTCTAGAATAAGTTAGAATTCAGCAAGGTATGCCATTTTTCCTATAACTCCTTTTCTGAGAGGTTCCAAGTAGTGACACCTGGAGGAATTGCACAAAACAAACTGAAGAACATTGTGTATCATTTCATATATATATTCATTACATTTACAAAGTTATGATTACTTCAAGTTAGGGTTGTTGACTAATCCAAAACTAGGCATGTGAGACTAAAGAAACGTTTGATGAAAATGCTAGTCTCTTGTTGTTAAAGTTAAGGAAGGTTTGCATGAATGTGATAATATAAACTAGGTCTATTACAGAGCTAAAAAACAGATTTGGATGATGAAATTGATTATGTCTTTTGGTTGAGGTACATGTTGAGTACATGGTTGAGACAAGTAGTTGATGAGTTGGCACATACATGAGGTGTATAGTTGATGATGTTGGTACATATTGATGAGTCATAATTGATGATTATTTGACACATGATTGGTACATACTAGGTACATGGTTGGATGCATTTTTTTATGGTACAGGTTGATTATAGGTTGTTTGGTACAGGTTGGTGCATGGTTGATGCACTTGTTTATGGTATAGGTTGATTACAGGTTGAGGTACAGGCTGATGCATGGTTCAGATTTATTGGTACAGGTTTAAAATGGTATATCTCAAAATGATAGTGTGACAGTGGTTCCATAATTCTACTCCTACTTCAGTTCAGTTGGACGGAGCAAGGACAGGTGGTTGTAGCCACCTTCCAGTTGTAGCCGGACAACATAGGAGGTTGTAGCCTCCTTCTGGTTGTAGCCAGATAATTGGGGAGTTGGAGCTTCCCTCAGGTTGTAGCCTAAGGAACTAGGGGGTTGGAGCCTCCTTCTAGTTGCAGCTGGAAAACAAAGAAATTTTGTGCTTCCAATGAATGTAATTCTTCAAGACATATAAGAAAACACTGGTGTACTGTGTATGTGTATGATTGTTCATTTGTTCATTGCTCATTATTGGATGATAATTCTACATTGACATAACACTTGGATTATTTGGTTAAAAAGGATTAAATTTCTCTATTACTGATTCACCCCCCCTCTCAGTAATCCAAATCCATCTAAGAAGTCTTCTTTCTCTCATACTCATTATTTTCCTTTATTGAAATTAGATATAAAGTTTGACTTGCCTATTTATGATGGAGAATTGAATGTAGAGAAGTTGGACAATTGGATCAAGAAAATTGAGGTATATTGCAGGGTACAAAAGATCTTGGATGACACTACAAAGATATAGTTGGTTACTCTTCATCTGGGTGGCACAACCTTGATATGGTGGGAGAGTAAGACACAATTTGATCTCATTCAACAAGGTAAAGTAATTTCTTCTTGGGATGAATTTACTGTTGCAATATGTAAAAAACATTATCCATTGGCTTATGTACAAACTACAATAATATATTGGAAACATCTAAGGCAAGGAAAGGGGAAAAATGTTCAAGTCTATACACGGAAATTTAAAAATAAATCATTATCTTTAGGAATTCCATCATATACTTGTGAAACTCTTCTAAAGTATATTGGTGGTATGCATTCATATCTTCGACACAACATATTGATGTTTAACCCTACTAATATTGACAAAGTGTCCGTAGAAGCTACTCATATTCAAACTAGCAAGGGAAAGTATATGTCCAAAGATAAGAAGCTACACAAGTTTGAGAAAAAATCGAAAGGAAAATGGAAGAGTAAGAAATCAATGACAGTAAAGAAAGTTGAAGAGAAACCTACATGTCCTCACTACAAAAGGAAGGGACATGAGGAGGCACCATGCTGGAAACTGCATCCAGAGTTATGACCAAAGAATTTCTAGGATAAGGGGAAACAAAAGATTGTTGCAAAAACTCAACAAGATCTGGGATCATATTCATGAGATGAATTTAATATTGCAACAATGGGAAGAAAAGGTACATTATTCTACTACTAATTCTATTCCTTCAATTCAATCCTCTAAATTGGAAGGTGTTCCTAATCAAAAGAAACGAAGTGATATTTTTCATGTCAAGGTTATAGTGAAGCATACAAAGTTAGATACTTTGTTTGAAAGTGGATCTCAAGTTAACTTAATATCCGAAGAAATTGTTAGGAATTTGGGTTTAAATACCACACCTGATGTGAAACCATATCCATTAGGTTGGGTGTGTGAGCATGTTAAGTTGCAAGTGAAGAAACAATGTAAAATCATATTTGCAATTACTTCCAAGTTCTTCGATGAGGTTGAGTTAGATGTCTTTCCACTTGAAATTTGTAGCATAGTCTTAGGTAGTCCATATATAATTGAAAAGAAAGCCATGTTCTATCATGAAGAGAAAACATATCACCTTTTCAAGAATGGGATTGAATATATCGTTAGCTCTTACTGAATTAAAACTAATATTTATTTAGTGGGAACAGGACAAATGAAGACACTCATAAATGCTAATAAATATTTTGATCTCATGGTGGTGAAGTAAAAAGAGGGAGATATATCAGATTCTTTTTTAGTTTGTGATCCAAATCATAAACAAGAATTGCTAAAGATCATTTCTGACTATGATAAGTTATTTCAGGAACCTACAGGATTTCCTCCTAAGAGGGAGGTTGAACATGAAATTTATTTATAGCAGGATGCTCCTCTTCCTAACATTGGTATGTATAGGTCATTGTTGATATAGAATGCAAAGAAAAAGAAACAAGTTTAGTAATTACTCGATAAAGGAATCATAAGGCCAAGTTCCTCTCTATGTGGATCTCCTATTGTATTAGTTCCAAAGAAACACGGTACGTGAAGGATGTGTATTGATTTTTGAACATTGAAAAAGATTACGATAAAGAAATGATATCCTCTTCCTATAATTGAAGATTTATTGGATCATTTAATAAATGTTTTCTATCTCACTAAGCTATATTTGAGAGGTGGTTACCATCATATCAAAATTGTAGAAGGTGATATATGGAAGAATTATTTCAAGATAAAACATGGGTTGTTCGAATTGTTGGTTATGCCATTTGCTCTATGCAATGCAGTTGCGACATTTATGAGGGTAATGAATGATGTATTAAGTTATTTTATAGATGATTTTTTCATTGTCTACTTAGATGATATTTTGATCTTTAGTCAAACATGGGAAGATCATATAATGCATGTCAAAACAATTTTTGAACTTTTGAAAAAAGAGAAGTTGTACCTAAAGATGTCTAAATGTGAGTTTAGAAAACTTCTCTGGTATATTTGGGTATAATGTATGTAATGGTCAACTGAATATAGATCCCTCAAAGGTGGAAGTAATCATAAATTGGCCCAAGCCAAGAACTACCACAGAAGTCAGGACCTTCTTAGGAGCAGTACAGTACTGGAGGAAATTCATTGTCGATTTCTCTTTCATAGAAACTCCTCTGCATGTATTAATAATTGTGAAACATGTCTTTCAATGGGGATACAAGAAGTAGAAATCCTTCGAGACATTGAAAGAGAAAATAAGCACAACATCAGTTTTGGCTCTGTCAGATTTGCAATAACCATTTGAGATTCAAACCAATGCTAGAGGATATTCCATGGGAGCAGTCTTTATGCAATGAGGTAAACCTATTTGTTATCATTCTGAGACTTTTACTCAAGCAGTAATTAATTATCCAACATGTGACAAGGAATTGTATGCATTGGTACAATATGTGAAAAAATGGAAGCATTACTTAATGGGGAAGGACACAATAATTCACACATATCATCATCCATTACAGTATTTGCAATCACATACAAAGCTACAATAATCATGATATTTCAAGTGGATGGGTTTCTTACAAAAAATTATTTTGGTTATTAAGTATAAGAAAGGTATTCATAATAAGGTTGCAGATATGTTATCAAGACCAATGGTCAATGCATATACAATTCTAAGGCATAATTCTTTAGCTCATGAAATTTTTGTTGAACAATATGCTAGAGATGATGATTTTAAATATGTATATGAAGCACTACCTCATGGAAATCAACATGAAGAATCTAATTTTCATGTGCATGATAATTTATAATATCATCTTGCAAAAAAAATTATACCCATAGATGAAAGAGAAATTATAATCATAGAAGCATATACATCTTATATTTCTAGTCACTTTGGGGTAGGTAAGACAATTGCACAGTTGCAAAGATATTGTTATTGGCCTAAAATGAATGAGATAGTTTCCAAGTATGTAAAAGGGTGTGTTATGTGTGCCACAAGCAATCTTAGCAATAGAAATGTAACGCACCCACTACCATAATCATGTTTTCATTGATTTCTGCAGAATCAGAGCCCTCGAAATATCTACAGAGGCCTAGCGTAAGCTAGCTCTCTCTCTCCCTCTCTCCCATGTGATCGTAGGTCATGGTCACAGGTCAAATAATCATGGTGCTTCTTTGTATTTCACACCTCGGCACTACAGGAATGTCGCATCGTTCGACTCTACAACCGTCGAACCCCGATAGGGCTAGCGACTGGCCAATAGGGATGAATCCCAACAGGGTTAGCGAATGGCCAATAGGAATGGGCCCGGTCGCATGGTTGAGTGGAGTATAGGTGCCAAGAGGGAAGCATGACATGGAGGGTGACATGACAGGAGATGGGTCCCACTTCACATGCCACACCATTCCGGACCCCCCCTCATTAAAGGCAGAATGGCAAGGGGGGTCCGAAATTCACCTGAATGTCGTTGATCAAGGCAAATAAATCCTAACCGTTCAAGAGTTGCGCATTCGATTCCAGACCCCCCCCTCATCGCTAAAGGTAGAACAGCAAGGGGGCTCCAGAATGAAGCCTCAACCATAGATCTGGGCAGGTGGACTCTGGCCATCCAGATCTGCTCGCTACTTACCCTAATGCACATTCGCACCCCAGCTTAAGGTCGACATCTCTTCCTCACATTTGACGGTTGTTATAGACCCTGAGATCCTCCGAAAGAATCTCGTCCGTTCATCGGGACTTATCATCATGAGAGTCCGAACTCTTGACCACAGGACTCCCGAATCCTCGATCCCCATTTTCTCGATGTGGTTAATCTCTCGACATGTAGCCTCCTTAAATCGAATGGTCCAGATTTGTCTCGGGGTTTCTTCCATGGAAATTCCCGATCTCTCATCACCAGAACTCCTGAGTTCGCGATTCCTGATTTCCCAAAATGGGAAATCTCACGACAAGTGGCCTCTTTAAGTCGGACAGTCCAGATCTGTCTCAGGGTCTCCACCATGGAAAGTCCCGATCTCTCATCACCAGAACTCCCAAGTTCGCGATTCCTGATTTCCTGAAATGGGAAATTTCACGACACGTGGCCTCCTTAATCAGACGGTCTAGGTCTATCTCAGGGTTTCCACCATGGAAAGTCCCGATCTCTCATCACCAGAACTCCTGAGTTTGCAATTCTCGTTTTCCCGAAATGGGAAATCACACGACACGTGGCCTCCTTAATCGGATGGTCCATATATATTTTGGGGATTTCACCCCTATTCACTGGGGGTTTAACCCTTGGGTATCTCCTGATAGATCCAATGGTTTTTGGGTTTTCTAGCCGAGATCTGACGGCTCAGATAGGTTCCTAACTTGTGCATTCTCCCACGACTTCCTGGACATGGAAAAATCAATGGTCCAGATGTTCTCATGGACCTTGGGGATCTACGATCCCGATCTCTTCGCTACCCATGAAGACACAGAGAGACCAAGTGGTAAGGATTTTAACACCCTACTTTCTCCTACCAATCTAACGGTCATGTGTGAGCATAGATTTCCTGACGGGATCTCGTCCGTCGATCAACACTGATTCAGGGTTAAGGCGCGTAACACTCCAGTTTCTTCTTCTGATCTGATGGTCATGAGTGACCACAGATATCCCGACGAGATATCGTCCGTCGATTCGATACTTATCAAGGATTTCTTAAGGCCTTGCACCTTCACATCTTCCTTCCTGGCTCTTGATGGGCTTTTCAAGAAGGGTATATCTATGGAGAGGTTTACCTAGGGTACTATCTGAGGCAGACAAGGGTATCTCTCTCTCGAGAATCAGGCGTGAAGTATGAATTAGATCAATATGCATATAAATAATGATTTATGAGAACGTAAGCCATATGTAGTCTTTCCATTATAAACATACAACTACCAGTACTGATCAAAACATCATACAAACATTCTTATACTAAAATTATTCATGATTTCACAGCTTATGAGCATAATTATCAGAATACATATATTTCAAGATGCCAAAGGAAAAACACTTATCAGAAAGTAACACCAGGGGTTATACAATTGCTAAGAGGGGTGCTCGTTTCCACCCAATCGTAGGCTCAGCGACTCCCAGTGGATTTACCACTAGCCACCCCCAAGCTGAGACCACGATGCTGTGAAACTACATCTCTGTTTGCCAGTGACCAGGAGCAGAGGTTACTCTCCTTCCTCTTTGCTATCACTCACTTTGCATATCGCCAAAGTTCTCTTTCTCCCCTCGCGTCTACCCCCAATCACTTCTCCCCCACGCCTTATCCTCTTGTGAGGTTGCGTGTAGCGCAATTTCCCTCGTGCTGGTCAGGCCTGGCGGCTCTACGGATGGGCGGTTCACCTCCCCATCCCTCATTAATTCCTGAGGAGCCATCTACCTACCATCCTGCGAGGCATTTAATTCGGGGCCAGCGAGCTTCTTTTGGTTCTTCGAGCCAGTGAAGTCCAAATACGGTATTGATTTTCGGTGGAAGTTAACGCCACCTTTCCTCGTGCCTTCCACTGCCTTTCTGCAACCATCGTGGTCTCTTTTTCAGCATATCCCCTCTCAACAGTCCTGCAATATAAATTCATAATATTATTCACATTCATCGACCTTTTCCACAAGGTCAATTCACATCACATATTCACATTTTTGAGTTTGCCACAGTTCTTGGCCAGTCCAATTATTTTTACAAACTGGGGGAAATAGGGTGTTACAATTCCCTCCCCCTTAAAGGAACATCATCCTCGATGTTCTATCTATCAACATGTCAAGCATGTACAGATGCAAACAAAATCGGATATGCCTGTTTCATGGCATCCTCCATTTCCCATGTAGCCTCATCTGGGCCAAAATGTCTCCACTGCACCTTCACTTGTGCAATGGTTCGGTTCCGGAGTGGGGTTTCCTTTCTGTCCAATATGCATTGGGGTTTTGGTAGAAATTATCCCTTCGGTTCCACCTTAGCATCATGTACATATTTCTTCAATAATGAAACATGGAAAACATTATGTGCTTTTACTGTGGGAGGAAGTGCTAGACGATAGGCTACAGGTCCCACTCTATCTATAATCTCAAAGGGTCCACAATACCGAGGTGCCAAATTGGCACAAGCTCCCATTTTGAGGGAACTCTTCCTGAGCCTAACTCTTAGATATACATGATCTTCCGTTTTGAACTCTCTTGGAGTTCTCTTTTGATCAACATAACTTTTCTGTCGGTTCTGAGCGACCTTCAGATTTTGTTTTATCTGAGTCACTTACTGTTCCATTTCTTTCAACATGTTGGGTCCAAAAGAAATCCTATTTATAGGATTACTCCAGCTGACTAGAGTATTACACAACCTACCATAGAGGACCTCGAAGGGACTCATCTTTAAGGATGCTTGGTAGTCATTGTTGTAGGCGAATTCTACCAATGGAAGGTAGTCTTCCCATTTTCTGGGTTGATGCATTACATGCATCCTTGACATATCCTCTAATATTTGATTCACTCTTTCTGTCTGTCCATTGGTTTGAGGGTGATAGGTGGTGCTAAACAACAATTTGGTTTCTAAACCATCCATCAATGATTTCCAAAAATTGGAAGTAAAGTTTGTGTCTCTGTCAGACACTATCTCTTTCGGCATATCGTGCAGTCTGAATACCTCCTTCATGAATACCTGGGCGATATCTATTGCCTTACAGGTTGACTTGACGGGGATGAAGTGAGAAGACTTGCTTAGTTTATCCACCACTACCATAATGGCATCATTCTGTTTGGTTGAAGTTGGCAATCCAGTGATAAAATTCATGGATATGGTTTCCCATTTCCATTCTAGGATGGTTAAAGGTTGCAATAGTCCTGCTAGGTGTCCATGTTTTGCTTTAACCTATTGGCACTCTATGCATTGGGCCAAATATTTGGCTGTGTCTTTCTTCAATCCAGGCCAATAAAATTATTTCTGGGTGGCAGTGATCATTTTCTGGTATCCTGGGTGACCAGTATATGGTATTTTATGTAGTTCATGCATAATGAACCTCTTCAAGTTGTCACAATTTGGAATGTATAGTCTATCTCTGTAAGTGAGAAGACCTCCTTTGGTCATCTGGTAGCCTTCATATTTTACCCCAGCGGGTTCTTGCTGTAGGTACAAGGTCACAGTCTGAACAAAGGGAATTGACATCTGTCTCACAGGTACTCACCTCTTCCAGGTGAATTGTTTTCATGCTTCTACTAAGGGCATCGGCCACCCTATTTTCTTTCCCTTTATTGTGTTTGATTTCAAAATCAAATTTTCTTAGGAGGGCCATCCATCTAGCTTGTATGGCATTGAGCTTTGGTTGGTCAAACAAATATCGTAATCCATAGTGATCTGTCATAAGTACAAATTTTCTTCCCAAGAGGTAATGCCTCCACATTTTCAAGGCATGCACTATGGCAGCCAATTCTAGATCATGAGTCACATAGTTGACTTCATGTTCATTCAATTTTCGGGAATCATAGCAGATCACACTTCCTTTTTGCATAAGGATTCCTCCAAGCCCTTCCTTACAGGCATCTGTGCACACAAGGAAGTCAGCTTCTGGGTCAGTAATTTTCAACACGGGTGCATGAGTCAGTAGATGTTTTAGGGTTTGGAATCTTTCTTCACATTTCTATGTCCACAGGAATTTTGTCCCCTTCTTCTAGAGGGCAGTGATTGGACAACCAATCTTGGAGAATCCTTTTATAAATCTCCTATAGTATCCTGCTAATCCCATAAAGGATCTGATGTCTGAAACATCCTTCGGGGTAGGCCATTCTATGATAGAACTGATCTTTTTAGGATCTAATGCTACCCCTTCCTCAGACAGAACATGTCCCAAGTAATGTATTTGCTTCTGAAAGAAGTCACATTTGCTGAATTTAGCATAGAGTTGATGCTCTTTTAGCACTTGCAGCACAAGTCTAAGATGCTCTTCATGTTCTTCTCTATTCTTAGAGTAGATTAATATGTCATCAATAAAAACTAGTACAAATTTATC
>ML778828.1:44515-59928 GCA_009831015.1 Picea engelmannii | reverse complement strand
CTTACCACGCAAAAAACCACTTTCCTAAAAAATTTACCATTTTTTCCTGTTTTACCACGTCCTCTTCCAGATTGATTTTTGGGGAAAATGGAGATGGATTTTAAAAATCCGAGAGAGGTTTTTTCTCATCACAGGCTGAGGAACAAAACTCTCTTTTATTTTTTTCAACGGAGTTACGAGCAGAGAGAATCGAAGACATCTTCGAGGCCTATTTTTCCAGATTTTCAATTTTCCATTTTAGTCCCAATCTTGTAGGATTTTTTACGGCCAGCTGGGGATGAATTTTGCGAAACCAAAGGAGGTTTTTGTCCAAGACATGCCCATATACAATAACCTCTTTCATTTTTCCCCCAGGTGTCATCATTGAAGAAAAAATCATGTCTGTTCGGACCCCTTTTTCGCAGAAAACCGGTCCGTTTTTCATGGCAGAAAACTCCAAATTTTGTGGGAGTGGTGGCTATTTTTGGCCGAGGCGGTTAAAACGAATCTCAAAACTAATTGGGATGGTATATCCTATTATCCAGATGATTTTAATGTAAAGGGGTTCGACCTGTGAGGTTCCTGGATGGGACTGTGGGTTATGCATGACCAGAAGACTTTTTTATTCTCTGTAATTTTGAGATGAACAATCAGCAATGAACATGTTTTCTTTTACAAGATTCCTATGTGGTGATATTGGTGGTGTTTTTCTCTGTTTAATGTTTTTCCTGTGATCATTATGCTTGTTTTCAGTTCTTATCATCTGAAGGAGAGTAATAGAAGCAAAATTTATCAGCAGATACTCTGCCTCTGAGCTTTTGATGATCTTTATGTTTTCTGCTAAAGCTTAGTTTAGAAATTCTTAGCTGCTCCTGTGCCTGGCTTTTATCCCCTATTTCTTCCTCAAATCAATACCATTAAAATTCAATTCGATCCAATATTGCTGCTACCTTGCCCTGTGAAAGAACTCTGTCCAAAGCTGAGAGTGAATCTCCTTGTTTAAAGTGCAGACCCCATTTTCCCAATGGCCCTCCTTGCTGTTCCAAAAAAATCATTTCAAAACCCCAACCCATATTCTTCATAACTAGCCTAATACTTCTTCAAACAAAGCTATATCAGACAGAGAGATCCCTCTCTGAGTCTTGGAGGGCTAGATCCAAGGCTCGAAGTGGTTTTGATGTTGCCTCTGTGACTGCCTCACAGCCTTGGGAAAATTACAGAGTGCTAATAGTAACACAGCTCAGAGGCCAGTAGCCACCACATCTCTTCTCATAGATAAGCTACCAACGCCCTATCTAGTTTATTTCCATTCTGTCTGTAAGCATATTTCAGTCATTTGTTATTAATGAAATGACGTCTTATTTCTGCTGCATCTCTGAGTTTATGTGTATTTCTATATTTCATTGTGTTCCTACATAAATCCAGATCAGTGGTATCAGAGCGTTCTTCTCATTCTCAACCCTTCTTTTCATGTCCCCAACGAGGTCGGGGTATAAGGAGTTAGGGCTCGAACTGGTTGAACCTTTTCAAGATCAGCCTCGCAAACCCCGACGACCGCCTATGGGGGAAGAAAAGAAAGATGAGGGAGTAGGATATCCTATCAAAATGTTGCTCGAGGAGGCCCTCGAGAAACAAAGGAACGCGATGATGGACAACTTTACCCAAATTCTTCAACGGATTCCCACTGGCGGTGTATCGACATCCAACAGCCACTCTGGAGGTGCCACTTCTTTTAAGGTACAAGTAAACTTTGACATCCCTATATTTGAGGGCCAAATAGATGTAGATGCCATAGATAGATGGTTGAATCTGTTAGAAGGATATTTATCGGTTCATGAATTTTCCGACCAAGAAAAGATTATTTTCGCACTCCTCAAAGCCGCCCCCCATGTCAAGGACTGGTGGGAAACCTACTCGAAGCAACAGGGCGAGGGAGAACCCTCTCTGTTCTCAGCCGCACCCACTTGGAATTCTTTCTGATACGCCATCAAGGAACAATATTATCCTGTAGGGAGATATGAGGACAAATACATACAATGGACTACACTGCGACAGCAAAGGGACCAAGATGTGCATGAGATGATGAATCTGTTTCATACCCTACGCACAAAGTTGGGTATCAAAGATTCAGAGAAACATTTGGTGTTAAAGTATCATAGTTGTCTGCACATATACATTCAAGAGGAAATGGAGTTCCTTGACATCTCCTCGCTTGGTGTGGCATACCAATATGCTGCCAAGATTGAGCAGAAGTTCAAAAAGAAGAAGAGAGACTTTGGGTTTGCAAATCAGAAGTAAGGGAAAGGTACCCCCAAACCATAGAACAAAGGACCAAGCCAAGGCAGGGCAACCCAGGACAACCCGCCAAAGCCACAAGAAAAGAACAACACCATGAAGCCAAAAAAGGACACGGGGAAGTGGTGTGAATTCCATAAGAGCTCCACTCACAACACAAGTGAGTGTTGGGCCAAGCAATCACTGGTGGCTGAGTTGAAGGCTTCTCAATCGGATGCCTGCTCTGACTCTGAATCAGAACCTGACAAGGGGATTGATAGGGGGAATCAGATTATCGATGCGGAGCCCAATGCCACTGTTGCCACCACGAAGATCCAGAAGGAGGAACCATAAGATCCAGAGGAGGTGGAGCGTCTCTTCCATTCCAAGATGTGGGTAAACGGTTCCCCATTGCAGTTCATTGTCGACAGAGGGAGCCAAAAGAACCTCATCTTGGTAGAGGTCATGAAGCGGCTAGGCCTGCCAACCACAACACACCCACAACCATACACCATCGGGTGGTTGCATCAAGGACAGGACCTCCATTTCAGTCAACAATGTCGCCTTCCCTACAACATCAAACCCTTCACAAATGAGGTATTATGTGACATTTCTCCTCTTGATGTTTCTGATGTATTATTATGCCAACCATACTTGTGGAAGCGACATGTTGTGTATGAGTCCAGGCCTCGTGCTGTTATTATCACTTTGGGCAATAAGTTGTACAGGATCCCAGAGATAGCACCGCCTACCACCATCTCTTTGGTTATTGCAAAACAATGTAGTAAGATCATTTCCAAAACTAGGAAATTTGTTTTCCTGATGATCCGCCATCAGGGAAAGAGGAAGACTGTGGCCATGACCTCTAGACAGGGCCCTGTTGGACAAAAACAATAGATGGATAAGGTCATGGAGGAGTACGAGGACATCTTCACCTCCCCCATAGGGTTGCCTCTACACTGCTAGGTCAAGCACACCATCGATATGACCCCAGGTGTGCCACTACCCAATGGACCCATCTATCAACGCTTTGTTCTGGAGAATGACAAAATCAAGAGGTAGATTCAGGAGCTATTGCAGAAAGGTCACATCTGGCCAAGTTCATCGCCCTGTGGGAGCCCGATCGTGTTGGTGCAGAAGAAGGATGGGACTTGGAGACTCTGCATTGACTATCGGGCACTGAACAAGATCACTGTCTGGAATACGTACCCGATCCCACATATTGATGACCTTCTGGACCAACTCAAGGGGGCGAAATATTTCAGCAAGATCGACTTGAAGTCTGGGTATCACCAGGTACCAATCGAACCCTCTGATGTGTGGAAGACTGCATTCAAATCCAAGGAGGGCCTTTTCGAATGGTTGTTCATGCCTTTCGGGTTGACGAATGCCCCTGTAACCTTCATGAGGCTAATGGAAGACATCCTATGGCCATTCACCAACTCATTTGTAGTGGTGTACTTGGATGACATTTTGATCTTTAGCCAGACTTGGGAAGAGCACCTCCACCACATCCGACAGGTCCTCCAAACACTGCAGCAACACAAGTTGTGTGCCAATTTGGAGAAATTCACTTTTGGCATGACCCAGGTTCAGTATCTGGGATACATTATTGATGAGCGGGGGGTGCATGTGGATCCAGCAAAGATCCAATTCATTTGGGATTGGCCAGCCCCAACCACCCTAATAGAGCTCCTCAACTTCTTAGGTCTTGCCAATTTCTACCACAGGTTTGTGTTGGGATTCTCTCATATCACTTGGCCCTTGAGTCAAGTCACCAAGGGAGGAGCTAAAGAAAAATTATTTTGGTCTGAATCTCAAAATAAGGAATTTGGGGAGTTGAAGCATTGCCTCTGCTCTGCACCAATGCTCACATTACCAGACTTGCAACAACCATTTGAGATCGAGACATATGCCTATGACTATGCTATTGGGGAAGTCCTTACTTAACATGGGCATCCAGTGGCATATCATAGTGAGACACTTTCTGACACAGTCCAGAAGTATCCCACTTATGACAAAGAAATGTATTCCATTGTGCAGGCTTGTCGAAAATGGAAGCATTACATTTTCGGAAAGGAAATGGTCATCCACACAGACCACCGACCCCTATAGTTCATATAGACACAAGGGAAGTTGTAGAACGATCGCCATCAGAAGTGGTCCACATACCTGCAACAATTTCATTTGAACATTAAGTACAAAAAAGGCAACACCAATAATGAAGCAGACTGACTCAGTCGACCACCCATCGTGGTGCTAACCACTGTGCTCAACTCTTGTGGGCATGAGACTTCTGATTGGCCACTTCGCTACACAAGTGATCCAGAATTTGGCCACGCATACAATACACTCTTGGAGGGTAAGCAAGTTCACAATTTTCACCTCTAGGATTCCCTACTTTGTCACCTGGGACACCTTTGTGTTCCTTCAAGCGAGCATGCCAAGATGATTTGGGAGGCACACTACAGTCGGGTCGTTGGGCATTTTGGGGTCGAGAAAACCGTGGTAGTACTACAAAAGTATTTCTATTGGCCGAACCTTCGATAAGATGTCGGGAAGTACATCAAGTCCTACACTGCTTGCGCCATTGCCAAACCGACCATCAAGAAGCAAGGCCTCTATACTCCACTTCCTACCCCCATTCGACCTTGGGAATCCATCTCTATGGATTACATGTCGGGCCTTCCTTCTACTAAGCATGGAAATGAATGTGTTTTTGTGGTCGTCGACCGATTCTTGAATATGTCCATTATGATGGCCTGGAAGAAGAATATCACAGTAGAAGACACTACTAAAATCTTCTTTGAACGAGTGTGGGTACACTTTGGGATCCCACAGTCTATCATCTTAGATTGGGACAGTAGGTTCCTCAGTAAATTTTGGTCCAGCCTCTGGTCGATGCTGGACACCAAGCTCACCAAGTCCACAGCTTTCCATCCAAAAACTGATGGTCAGACAGAGGTCATCAACCGGATGATCATACACATTATGTGGATGTACAATTCAAAGCATCCATGCACATGGGATGAGAGCCTCCCCTATGTACAACACAGCTACAACCGGGCTCTCCATAGCTCAACTAGCCACAACCCCTTTCAAGTGGGCTTGGGATTTTAGACACCATGTCCCATTGACATAGCCATGCCATTTGTGGCTACTCAGGAAGATTCAGCTCATGTCTAGTCTAATGCTGACAAGGCAAACAACTTCATTGAGCACATTCAACACATCCACCAATAGGTTCATGACATCTTGGACAGAGCCAATGCTAAGTACAAGAAGTGAAATGATCAACATCGGGTGCCACACAACTTCCAGGTAGGTGACAAAGTGTGGCTGCATTTGCAGAAGAAGCACCTCGCTGGACCCCATCACAAGATTTGTCCACTCCGATATGGGTCGTGTTAGCGACCAAAAACGCACCAGCATTTTTGAAAGAGTAATGCCTAATATTGTAGTGAAAATTTTGACAGCTTCCCGGGCTCCAAATCCAAATCTTATTTCACCATTGGAAATCCTATGATTTGTAGTTAAAAATCGACTATTTGAACGTGCAAAACGGACATTCCATGGCTGAGAAAATTGATTCTTCCCAAAGGCATATTTTTCTGGAAATTTTGACTTTCGGTGGTTTAGGCGAGCCTCCAATGTGCTCATTAACCACCGAAAGAGGCGCTTTCGGTGGATAACTCACCCAGAAAATTTCCCAGTAACCATCGAAAGCCCGTGTGTCCAGAATTGGATGAGTTTTTACACAGATCAAGGATTTTTGAGATGAAAAGATTCAATATCTTTTCGAATGAATGTCTGATGAATTATCAAGTCTATCCCAGCAGCTATTTTTGACAAATTGTGGAGAAATGAGTTATTTCAAAGGTCTATGGACATCTTTAATTAAGATAGAAAAGCAGGATACCTGGCCACATCAGCAAATTCGACTTACTCTCTATTTGAAAGTCATCATATAGCCTTGGGAGGTTGTTCTACACTTCACCAACAATCAACTGAGAGAAATCTGGGATTGGCCTCATTTTGGGGAAGCATCCCACTTATTTTGCTACAGATTTTGACTTACTATTTTTAGCTGATTTGATCCATGTTTTTAGGATCTTAGAACTACTTTGTAATGCTATAAATATTAGAATAGAAGATGAACCAGGGGTTCGATTTTGGATGCTACTTGCTGCTACTGTAATCTAAAGACCTATTCTTATTATATGAAAAATTTCAAGCTTCCTTCAGTTGTGCTGTCATATCTTTTCTCTTCTATTCTCTGATATCTTATAAGTGAAAGTTCTTTGTTGATGCTCATTCAATCTACATGTGACTATCATCTCACTGGTTTATTGTTTTAGTTGATAATCATAAGTTATTTCCTTGGTTATTAAACCCATTATGCTTGTTTGTATGAAGTATAATATGGTTCAATAGCTGTTTCCTTCTCCATTTAATCAAACCTTGTCTAACTGCATGAACATAGTCCAGTCCCTAGATATTCATCTTGATCCAAAAACCACAGCAAATATTGAGAAAATATTTCCCAAAAAGAGTTAGTTACCAGGCATCTCCGACTTACAGCCTAGGAGAGTTTCCTGGAGTGATAACAAATTGGCGCCATTGCCGGGGAGAGGAGATCGAAGCTCAGCTTCCTTGGGAGACGACATAGATCCAGCTTTGATGATAAACAAATCCTGGACATTATTTCGATTGTAATCATCTATCTGGCGACTCCATGAAGGACGAATTCAGTGGCGACTCCACAGTAATCAAATGTCAAAAGCGTTTGCATCTCTTTTGGCTTGGAGGTTTGCACCTCTTGACTTCTCAACAGTTCTTGGTTTCCCACATCCAGTTCCTTCTATAGATATTTGGGGAGATCACCTCCCAAGATTTGCAGAAAAGAAAGAAGATAATCCTTCAGATCATCTCATCAGATTTCATCAATGCATGATTCAAGTGGATGTATATCATGAGGATGTGCTCATGAAGATTTTTGTCTTCTCATTAGAAGGAGATGCTCGTGAATGGTATCGTTCTTTACCTCCTTCTAGCATATCCTCTTTAAATGAGTTTCATAGAGTATTCCATCATCGATGTGAAAGCTATTTTGCTCGGGAAATTCTTCTTGAAGGTTGTTGTGAAGAATTTCATTCACACACTCAAAATGTCTATTCTTCTAGCTGTGAACATGAAATTCTTTCTATTTTTGTTGTTCAAGAGAAAGATCAGGATATTGTTCATTTTCCTATGCAAAACAAGGGAGTGGTGGATTCACTTGTCTTTGATGAAGAATAATACTGTCATCCAAAAACTTCTGCGGTAGATATTGAAGCTCCTGCAACTAACATTGAAAAGTCATCCACAGAAATCAACAAGTTTGCATGCACTATACTTGAATATAGATCTACAGACAACAAAAAACCATTCATCATCAACAATACAGTGATTTTGCAGCCCTATTCAAATTTACACGCAATTGAATGTGGCAGCTATTCTTGGAAGAAGGGTAGGTAGATATCTTCTGATGTTCAGTCGAAGCAACAGAAAGAAGTGTTTTCTTACAGTGTCATTGATCCTTTTGTTGATTATCTAGAGTTCTCGAACAACATAAATGTCAAATTGCTCTTGTCAAATGAAGGTTGGTTCTACTACCCTTTCAAAATCCATTTCTGTATGCTATGGTTTCTAATATTTTTCGAGTCAAGATCAAGCATGATATCAGTAGATCAATTTCTCACTTGGCTGCATTGGAAATCCAGTTTTACTTGATCAATATACTTCTGATTGGCTAGATGTAGGCGTAGACAGAAGAATAAGTTCTTTATATGACCACTTAGATTGCTTTCAGATATTGTTGAATAAACAGAGTTTTTGATCAGTTGTGCTTCTGGCCCGCCAAGTTGCGCATTTGTTTGTTCACATCCATACCGGTTGGTAGTAAGACAGGGGAACATACAGGTGTTGGAAGATTCATTGAATCTCAACATGATGCATTTTATAACTAGGAAATTGCTATATCCGATCAGGCCAAGATGAGAGGTCGCACAAAGGAAGCAGAAGAATTATGAACAACCAACCTTAATCCTACGTGGAAAAGCTTTCTCAGATACTTCTGCCTTGAAGGGAGCACTAAAAGCTGCAGCTGCACCAGCAATATCTGCACGCTGTGCCCTTCCCCTACCTGCTTGGCTTATTGCACATGAAGAATCCATAGTTTTGTTATTTGCATCAGAAAAGACAGTTCAGAGTTTCCCAGCTCTGCAGAAAGTCTTGGTTTCAAATGGGACACTTTCTAAATTTGGTTGTAGCAACTTCTTATCAGTTCAAGGTGAAAAATCATTATCCCTTCTTTGACATGGCTTATCAAGGTTTTGCAAGTGGTGATACTGACAGAGATGCTAAGGCAATCAGGATATTCTTGGAGGATGGTCACCAGATTGCATGTGCACAATCTTTTGCAAAAAAATATGGGCTTGTATGGACAGAGGGTAGGTTGTCTAAGTGTTATATGTGATGATGCAAAACAGGCAGTTGCAGCTAAGAGCCAGCTTCAACAGATTGCTCGGCCAATGTACAACAATCCACCTGTTCATGGGGCTCTTCTTGTATATTCCATTCGAGTGATCCAGATCTCAAGGCTCTCTGGCACAAGGAGGTTAAGGTTATGGCAGACCGCATTATTGGAATGAGAGAAGCTTTGCGAGGCAACCTTGAAAATCTGGGGTCTCCTCTCAGTTGTAACCACGTTACTGACCAGATTGGAATGTTTTTCTATAGCGGTATGACTCCAGACCACAGGTCAACAATAAAATTTAACGTAGCTATAAATTTCATAAGCTGCCAATATCTCAAAGATTCAGGTTCCAAAAATCGCGCAGGAGAAATCTCTACGTTTGTTTGAAACATTTTCCAAATTGAAGGCATTGGGCCGCGTGGCAGATGAGGATGACGCGTAAAGTTAAATTTGCATGAACAGATGGCAGTCTAGTGCAGATTTTAAAAAGATAGAGGTCCCATATTTTGAGGCATAAAATATGCTTACTATCCGAGTTGTGATGTTTATGTCATTTGTGTAACAATTGACAGTGCCTAGCTCGTGTGTCGTTTACATTTCATCCTCAATTCCAGTCGGTTGTCGTGTTGCTGATTCAGGCGAATCTGGCATACTTATCAGAATATCCTCCGGACTAATAGTCCCTACATCTCCTTGTGGCATTCAGAATAGCAACACAGGTTTCATAAGTAGTGAAAATGTTATAAACAAACTGGTTGCTTCAGTGGCAAACTTTGTTGATGACTCTAACATAGAAAATACCCGAAGAAGAAATGAGGATATTCAAAATCAATCAAATATTCCAAGATCTGAAGACAGTGCTGAGAGACCTGCCATTGAGAAACTACCCAAAAGAATGGAATCTCTACATAAACGGGTCACAGAGGTGTCTCACCATAATTTTTTTTAATACTGAAGATTCAATGAAAAGTCCACGTATTGGTTTTCCCGAAGACTTGCTAGAAATGGAGGACAGTATGAAGCAAGAGAATAGATTTATCCAGTCAACGCATGGCGGTTACTTCTGTTAGGCAAATGAGCAAGAAGTTTCTTCTATATCTAGGGATTTAACTGACAAGGTAGGTTTGGGTCGGCAATCCAGATCATACAGAAACAATTTAAGAGATGTGACTCAGGTAGCACCTGATGAAGGTCAGAATTCACGTGGAAGATCTAAAAACAGTGTTGGTGGAAGGTGTGTTTTAAGTACCAGACCTATAACCAATAAAAAGGTTCCATTTTTCAACAGTTTAGATGCACAACATCAGACTGAATCGGTGGGCAACTTCCTTTCATGGCACACAAATCTTATCAGTTTATCTGCACAAGCAGGGGATATTAACTCAAAAAGGGGAAGGAAGCTTTGTGCTCTTGAATGAAGACAAAAACAACTCCCATACCAATTACTTAGCTCATCATTCCAATATGGATTGCACCAAGGAAATAAAGGGGCCAAATGAACTCATTGTTGGTGACCATCCCTTACACATCCATTCTGCCCAATGCTATCATCCACATCAAAGAGATGATTTCCAAACATATGGGAATAAGAAGAAAAGATGGACTATAATTATCTAAACGATTTACCCCAGGTCAGAGATAATTTTCTATCTTTCAAGGCTGGAGAAACTCCAAATGATTCTCAAACCAATTCTGCAATCAGGAACAAGTTGGATTGCATTCAGAATTAGATTCTCATTGAAAAGGATGGTTGTCAATTCTAGTCAATCTTTCATCAGAAAGGTATGTTAACAGGGAAATCTTATGGTGTACCAAAATTACTGATGGAGTTAATTCAAGGGTCTACATTTCTTGAAATTGCAAAAGAGCCCCATTCTTTATAAGGACAAAGGGATTGAATGAAAGGCCTGGATATCTCGACACAAACACTTACAACTGCCTCGCAGTGCTTCAAGGTTGCCGGACACAATTGGAGGAAGTTTGCCAGGTGTTCATTATATTCGAGATGTTGCTGATGCTGATTTATTGGTATCTTCTATGAAAAGTGCCAAAAACTTGTTATAATTGGAGGTGTTTACATTGGCATGGAGGTTGCGGCTGCTGCTACTGTTTGGAAGATTAACACCATGGTAGTATTTCCTCAAGAGCATGTCATAGCTAGACTACTTGGATTAGAGGCCCTTGCTCAAATTGCCACTTTTATGAAAGGAGAGTTGCAAGCTGAAACCCATCAGGAGAAGATTACAAGTTTAGTCAGAGAGAAAGGAGCTTCATCCAAGAAGCCCTGAAGTTATTTACAAACATGCAGGTAATCAAAATTTTGATATTTTGATTCTTGAAATACTTCTATTTTTTCTGTGGTTTAGGCGAGCCCTCCAGTGCTCATTAACCACCAAAAAGAAGTGCTTTCGGTGGATAAGGTGCTTAAATCCAAACACTGTTAACCACAGAAAGCTATTTTAACCAGAATATTCAAAATTCTACCTAGATTCGAGATATTCAAGTTGGAATGATGTGAAATCTTCTGGAATAGGATGATTATGAATTATCAAATCAAGCCTAAACACTATTCTTGAAGAAGAAAGTCAAAAAGATGTTTTTTGACTATATTTGGTCATTTTTAAAGGGCAAAATATCAAGAATTAGAAGAACATCACCCAACTCGAACTTCATCTTCAAGATATCATGATCAAAGCACATCTGCGAGCCTTGGAAGGCTATCTGCACATATCAGAAGATCTAAAAATGATTTGTATCTAAAGATACGGCTGTATTGATACACGATCCAGAAAAGGTTTACAGAGACATGGTGGCAACCGGCAACACCCTCCATTGGTGGCTTCACAGACTGAGTTTTTATTAGTATTGTAGACTTATCTGTGACTTCTTTATGATTGTTCACATAATTCAGTGGATCTTTGGTTTACTATAGTCCTTGATCCTGCTTCTATACCATATGTAAATGCTAGTGGTGGTGCAGCTTGGTTTCCTCATTATTTTTCTGGAAGGATGAAATATGCATTTGGTGAAAATCCTCATGTCTTTCCTAATCATGGAAGATAGTCATGATGGATGTGCCTGTTGACCTCATACTGAGAATTGGGAGCGCTGTAAACAGAGAGAGGAGCTTCGTCTAGCAAACCCTAAGGTCTTTGTACTCTTGTAGGTAATTGAGATTCGTCAAGTTTTGATTTATGGGTAAGTTTTTGTTTTTGGTGGTTTAGGCGAGCCCATGTGTGTGCTCATTAACCACCGAAAAGACTGAATGACTCCATGGCCCAATACTAAAGGCACAAGGTCTTCTAGGTTCTTGGAGACCTCACAGGGAGGTATCCATCCCAGTTGGAGCCATATGTTAGCGACCAAAAACGCACCAGCATTTTTGAAAGAGTAATGCCTAATATTGTAGTGAAAATTTTGATAGCTTCCCGAGCTCAAAATCCAAATCTTATTGCACCATTGGAAAGCTTATGATTTGTAGTTAAAAATCGACTATTTGAACGTGCAAAATGGATATTCCACGGCTGAGAAAATTGATTTTTCCCAAAGGCATATGTTTCTGGAAATTCTGACTTTCGGTGGTTTAGGCGAGCCTCCAATGTGCTCATTAACCACCGAAAGAGGTGCTTTCGGTGGATAAATCACCCAGAAACTTTCCCAGTAACCACCGAAAGCCTGTGTGTCCAGAATTGGATGAGTTTTTACACAGATCAAGGATTTTTGAGATGAAAAGATTCAAGATCTTTTCGAATGAATGTCTGATGAATTATCAAGTCTATCCCAGTAGCTATTTTTGACAAATTGTGGAGAAAAGAGTTATTTCAAAGGTCTATGGACATATTTAATTAAGACAGAAAAGAAGGATACCTGGCCACATCAGCAAATTCGACTTACTCTCTATTTGAAAGTCATCATCTAGCCTTGGGAGGCTGTTCTACACTTCACCAACAATCAACTGAGAGAAATCTGGGATTGGCCTCATTTTGGGGAAGCATCCCACTTATTTTGCTACAGATTTTGACTTACTATTTTTAGCTGATTTGATCCATGTTTTCAGAATCTTAGAACTACTTTGTAATGCTATAAATATTAGAATATAAGATGAACCAGGGGTTCGATTTTGGATGCTACTTGCTGCTACTGTAATCTAAAGACCTATTCTTATTATATGAAAAATTTCAAGCTTCCTTCAGTTGTGCTGTCAGATCTTTTCTCTTCTATTCTTTGATATCTTATGAGTGAAAGTTCTTTGTTGATGCTCATTCAATCTACATGTGACTATCATCTCACTGGTTGATTGTTTTAGTTGATAATCATAAGTTATTTCCTTGGTTATTAAACCCATTGTGCTTGTTTGTATGAAGTATAATCTGGTTCAATAGCTGTTTCCTTCTCCATTTAATCAAAACTTGTCTGACTCCATGACTAGAAGGCCTTGTGAGATTTTATATTTCTAGACAGTCTTGAACACACAGTCCAGTCCCTAGATATTCATCTTGATCCAAAAACCACAACAAATATTGAGAAAATATTTCCCAAAAAGAGTTAGTTACCAGGCATCTCCGACTTACAGCCTAGGAGAGTTTCCTGGAGTGATAACAGGCCGTACACCCTCACCAAGGTTATAGGGAAAAATTCCTTTGAACTCAGCATTCCACCATTCCTTGGTCTGCACCCAGTGTTCAATGTGGACCGCCTTCGGCCCTACTTTCCACCTCTACTAGACACACCAGACATGGCAGAACAACTCACACCAACAAAGTTAAATCCAAACTGCATGGATCAAGCCAGAATTGATCAGATCATGGATACACAGATCAAGCACACCCAAAAACAAAGGATACCACTACATCGAGTTGTCAAAGCAGGCCAACTCCTTCACCAAAGCAAGTGGCTCACCAAGGACCAAGTTCAGCAGAAGTTTCCTCATCTCATGGAGGAACTCAACGCAATGGGGACCATTTCTTCCTAAGGGGGGAGGATTGATCCAGGTGGATATCGGTGGACAACCACCTTCTCCATCTGGCCCAAAACATGTTTCTGGCAATTTTGGTAATTTACTATTTTTAGCAGTTTTTAACTTCCGGGGCCATTTTGAGGCCCTAAACGATGTTTTTTGAGAAAACGGGGAGCAAAATGGATGGTAGATCAATGTTTCTCACCCAAAAGTTGTAGTTCCCAGATAGATATTTCCAACGAGCTATCATACACCTAAAATGGATATCGTATGCAAAAGTTACGACCCCGGGAAGTTGATGCACCAACTTACCCAAACAGGGCCCACATGACTTTTGGCGCTTCATCTCCTAGGGTTAGTTTTTTTGGATGTCTAGGGTTTTTAGCATTCCTTCTTATTGTAAAAAGGCCTTCAGAGCCTCATTGTAACATAGTTCAGAGGCCAATAGCCACCACATCTCTTCTTAGAGATAAGTTACCAACGCCCTAGCTAGTTTATTTCCATTATGTCTGTAAGCATATTTCAGTCATTTGTTATTAATGAAATGAAGTCTTATTTCTACTACATCTCTGCGTTTATGTGTATTTCTATATTTCATTATGTTCCTACATAAATATAGATCATTCAATTCTGTTTCAGTATTCCTTGGGTAGCCCACTGATGAAGCGTTGCACCTTTGCCTTCTCTACTTTGATGTAGGGTACATATCTCAATAAGTTGAGGAATTTGTTGACATATTACTCTATAGAGAGTTGCCCCAG
The DNA here is from genome assembly GCA_009831015.1 of Picea engelmannii. Taxonomy (NCBI): domain Eukaryota; kingdom Viridiplantae; phylum Streptophyta; class Pinopsida; order Pinales; family Pinaceae; genus Picea; species Picea engelmannii. Next base: position 45,440 of record ML778828.1, on the reverse strand, counting down.
TTTGAGTTCATAAAAATCTTTAGTCTTCTCATCGAAATATTTTTCTGACAAATACTTCTTCCAGAAGTATTTCTCAAACTGTTTCCAGGACAGGTCCTCTTCGCAGACCCCTTTCACATTCTTAAGATCTTCCCACCAGAGGGAAGCTTTTCCATTCAGATTGAAAGTGGCCACTCGGGCCTTCAAATTCTCTGAAAAATCATGGACTCTGAAATATTTCTTCAGTCCAAGTAGCCAGACCTCTGCTTCCTCTCCCTTCTTTATCTCACCATCAAAGGAGGGAGGTTTGGCCTTTTCGAATTCCTCAAATTTATGACCCTTGGAAGTCTTTTGCTTCTTCTATTTTCTTCGAGAATAGGAACTAGTCTTGCTACTGGAAGAGCCCTCTGAATCGCCAGCTTCCTTCTTAGAGGAATCATCTGGAAATGGTCCTTTACCTCTGGGGTGGACCTTCCTTGAGGTGCTCCTCTCAGTATGGCCACTGATATGACCATGTTTCTGCATCTCGGGTTCATGCTGCATTTGTCGTTGTAGGTCGGATAAGCTATGCAGTAAAACTGCATTAATTTCAGTTTTCTTTTCTTGTTCTGTCATCATCCTTTTATTGTCGGCCTTGCATCTTTGCAATTCAACCATGAGAATCCCCACAGTCTCAGCTAGATCTGGAGGGGTTCCTATTGCTCTTCTTTCGTCAGACTCTTTGTCTCTATTGTGGTAGCCTTCTCCCATCTCTTGGTGAGTCATCATTCTCTGCGTCTGTAATTTCCCGCGGCTGATCGTCTGCTTGGGTGAAAAGACAAACGCTGGTTATTAGTCAAGAGTTAGATACATTTTTATAACCTGCGCATAAATTCATAACTCTTTCACATGCATACACAGTCGGGTTCTCATTTCCAAGTTTTGATCCTGGATAAGAGAGTTAAGT
>ML778828.1:34307-44465 GCA_009831015.1 Picea engelmannii | reverse complement strand
TTGGGTGAAAAGACAAACGCTGGTTATTAGTCAAGAGTTAGATACATTTTTATAACCTGCGCATAAATTCATAACTCTTTCACATGCATACACAGTCGGGTTCTCATTTCCAAGTTTTGATCCTGGATAAGAGAGTTAAGTTAAGGGGTTACTCCTCTTAGGAGTGCTTCGAACGGAGCTTATGCGCAACTCATTCATGAGCCCAATTAGGCCGAGTGTTGTCACCATGCTCTGATACCAATTTGTAATGCACCCACTACCATAATCATGTTTTTGTTGATTTCTGCAAAATCAGAGCCCCTGAAATATCTATGGAGGCCTAGCGTAAGCTATCTCTCTCTCTCCCTCTCTCCCATGTGATCGTGGGTCATGGGCACAGGTCAAATAATCATGGTGCTTATTTGTATTTCACACCTTGACGCTACAGGAATGTCGCATCATTCGACTCTGCAACCGTCGAACCCTGACAGGGCTAGCAACTGGCCAATAGGGATGAATCCCAATAGGGTTAGCGAATGACCAGTAGGAACAGGGTCGGTCGCGCGATTGAGTGGAGTATAGGCGGCAAGAGGGAAGCACAACACGGAGAGCGATGTGACAGGAGACAGATCCCACTTCACATGCCACACCATTCTAGATCCCCCCCCCCATTAAAGGAAGAATGGCAAGGGGGGTCCAGAATTCGCCTGAATGTCGTTGATCAAGGTGAATAAATCCTGACCGTTCAAGAGTTGCGCGTTCAATTCCGGACCCCCCCCCCTCACCACTAAAGGCATAACATCAAGGGGGCTCCGGAATGAAGCCTCGGTCATAGATCTGGGTGGCTAGACTCTGGCCATCTAGATCTGCTCGCTACTTACCCTAATGTGCATTCGCGCCCCAGCTTAAGGTCGACATCTCTTCCTCACATTTAACGGTCGTTAGAGATCCTTCGAAACAATCTCGTCCATTCATCGGGACTTATCATCATGAGAGTCTGAAATCTCGACCACGGGACTCCTGAATCCTCGATCCCCATTTTTTCGATGTGGTTAATCTCTCGACACGTAGCCTCCTTAAATCGGATGGTCCAGATATGTCTCAGGGTTTCCGCCATGGAAAGTCCCGATCTCTCGTCACCATAACTCCCAAGTTTGTGATTCTCGATTTCCTAAAATGGGAAATCTCGCGACACGTGGCCTCTTTAAGTCAGATGGTCCAGATCTGTCTTGGGGTTTCCACCATGGAAAGTCCCAATCTCTCATCACCAGAACTCCCGAGTTCGCAATTCCTGATTTCCCGAAATGGGAAATCTCATGACATGTGGCCTCCTTAATTAGACGGTCTAGATCTTTCTCAGGGTTTCCACCATGGAAAGTCCCGATCTCTCATCACCAAAACTCTCGAGTTCGCGATTCCCGATTTCTCGAAATGGGAAATCTCACGACATGTGGCCTCCTTAATTGGATGGTCCAGATCTATTTTGGGGCTTTTGCCCCTATTCACTGGGGGTTTAACCCTCAGGTATCTCTTGACAGATCCAACGACTGTCAAGTTTTCCAGCCGAGATCTGATGGCTCAGACAGGTTCCTAACTTGTACATTCTCCCACGACTTCCTGGATGTGGAAAAATCAACGGTCCAGATGTTCTCATGGACCTTGGGGATCTACGATCCCGATCTCTTTGCTATCCATGAAGACATAGAGAGACCAAGTGGTAAAGAATTTAACACCCTACTTTCTCCTACCAATCTAATGGTCATGTGTGACCACAGATTTCCCGACGGGATCTTGTCCGTCGATCAACACCGATTCAGGGTTAAGGCGCTTAACACTCTAGTTTATTCTTCTGATCTGACCGTCGTGAGTGACCACAGATATCCCGAAGGGATCTCATCCATCAATTCGATACTTATCAGGGATTTCTTAAGGCCTTGGGCCTTCACGTCCTCCTTCCAGGCTCTTGATGGGATTTTCAAGAAGGGTATCTCTATGGGGAGGTTTACCCAGGGTACTATCTGAGGCAGACAAGGGTATCTCTCTCTCAAGAATCAGGCGTGAAGTCTGAATTAGATCAGTATGCATATAAATAATGATTTATGAGAACGTAAGCCATACGTAGTCTTTCCATTATAAACATACAACTACCAGTACTGATCAAAACATCATACAGACATTCTTATACTGAAATTATTCACGATTTCACAACTTATGAGCATAATTATTAGAATACATATATTTCAAGATGCCAAAGGAAAAAAATTATCATAAAGTAACACCAGGGGTTATACAACTGCTGAGAGGGGTGCTCGTTTCCACCCAACCATAAGCTCAGTGACTCCCAGTGGATTTACCACTAGCCACCCCCGAGCTGAGACCACGATGTTGTGAGACTGTGTTTCTGTTTTCCAGTGACCAGGAGCGAAGGTTACTCTCCTTCCTCTCTGCTATCACTCACTCTTCATATCGCCAGAGTTCTCTTTAGCCCCTCGTATCTACCCCCAATCACTTCTCCCCCATGCCTTATCCTCTTGTGAGGTTACATGTGGCACGATTTTCCTCGCGCTAGTCAGGCCTGATGGCTCTACAGATGGGTGGTTCACCTCCCCATCCCTCATTAATTCCTGAGGAGCCATCTACCTACCAGCCTACGAGGCATTTAATTCGGGGCCAGTGAGCCGCTTTTGGTTCTCTGGGCCAGTGAAGTCCAAATACAGTATTGATTTTCGATGGAAGTTAACGCCACCTTTCCAGGTTCCTTCTACCGCCTTTCTGTAGCCATTGTGGTCTTTTTTTTAGCATATCCCCTCTCAGCAGTGCTACAATATAAATTCATAATATTATTCACATTCATCGACCTTTTCCACAAGGTCCATTCACATCACATATTCACATTTTTGAGTTTTCCACAGTTCTTGGTCAGTCCAGTTATTTTTACAAACTGGGGGAAACAGGGTGTTACAATTAAGATGGGATTATATAAGCCACTTCCAGTACCTTCTCAACAATGGGAAAGTGTGTCCATGGATTTTGTAGGGGGCTTTCCGATGTCCAGAATAGGTCATGATTATTTATATTTAGTTGTGAATAGGTTCAATAAGATGTGTATATTAATTCATTGCAAGAAACAAGTCACAGTTGAATAGACAACATAGTTGTTCTTTCCTAATGTTTGGATTCATTTTGGGCTTCCTTCATCTATTATATATGATTGAGACTCTCGCTTCTTGGGAAATATTTGGTCTAGTTTATGGGATATAATGGACACTAAGTTAAAAAAAAAATCACAACTTTTCATCCACAGATAGATGGACAGACATAGGTGGTGGACATGATAGTGGTACGTTTGTTATGAGGATATTGCAGTAAACATCCTAAGGTCTGGGATGAATAGTTTCACTATGTAAAACAAGATTATAATCATGCCATGCATTCTTCTACTCAAAGATATCTTTTTGAAGTATGTTCGGGATACATTCCTAAATCACCTATGGAGTTTGCTTTCGGAGAAGAAGGCAAAGAGGATGAGAAACATGATGTCGATAAATATAAAAGGTTCAAAAATAGGATCCAACATCTACATCAGGTAGTACATGAAAAAATGGAGAAACGCCAAGCCAAGTACAAGGTGAGGCATGAAAAACATTAGGTCGATCACCAGTTCCAAGTCAATGATCAAGTATGGTTACATATCATCAAGGACAAAATAAAAGGTAAAGGTAAAAAGATCAAGCCAATCCGGTATGGTCCATTCAAGAATTTGGAGAATATTGGTACTAATGCCTTTTGTTTAGATATACCATCTTATATGAAAATGTATTCAGTGGTGAATATTGAGAATTTGAAATTTTATGAGCCTCCTATGATTATGGATGAATATGAAGGTGGTCAGGTTCCAACAGTTGATGATTTTTCTCAAGATTATTTAGATGAGTTGCAGGAATATGTTATCCTTGACAGAAGAATCAGGACTTCACAAGGAGGTGATGTGAAATATCTTCGAGTTGGTCTTAAAGGGTTAAAAACAAATAAAGAAAAGTCGATCGAGATCAAGAAGGTGAGGTATATTTACCCTCACTTATTTGTTGAGTAATAAAGACTTTTGGTGGTCCAAAAGGCTTCCAATGGGGAGGAATGATCCAGGTGGATTTGAAAATACTTAAAATTTAATCACCTAAAATTCTCTTGAGAAAGACTTCATTGTGTAGATCGCGGCGAGATCTTTCCAATGGCATGAGAATCACCTCAACAGTAGTTCATATAAAAACTTAATGGCTCTTCAAAGTTTTGGAAAAAAAAGGTAAAAAGGTCAAAACAAGGTTCCATATGGCACCACTGGAAGGGTCACACATGGCACATTCATACAGGTCATATGAATCTAACAGGGCAGGACCACAGGATTCCATGTGGCATATTGTACAGTTGAGTTGGCAAAATGACAAGGAAACCATATAGTTTGAATGGACCAATTGGCGTTGGACATGTGGTATGATCGTATAGATTGAGGCTACATGTGGACCAATGAGAGGTTTCCATGTGGCAGACTCCCATTGGCATTCTATGTTGAAGGAATTCAAAAATTTTATGGGTTGACTAGGGTTGAACCCTCGACCTCATACATGATAATCCAATGAATTACCAATACACCAAGGCATGTGACTTAACAGTGATATGGATTTAAATTTATTTAAGTTTGTTAAATTGTATTTTCAATGTAAAAAGGATCGAGGGTTAACCTCATGCCCATGTTATATATAGAATCTGATGTAACCATACCCCGAAGTGAAAAGGGGGTATAACAACTATGCCACCAAACATTAAAAACCAATATATCAAAGTTTAAAATGCATGCCAAATGAGAAGAGGTCCATGAGTTTGAACCCGTTACCTCCTCCCACATGTACAACCACTCTAACCAATGTGCCAAAGTCACCTTTTGTTACGGTATTCCCACAACAAATATATTTACGTTTTCCAACTATTTTAAGAGGAGGTTAATATCGACCTCCTATTTAACCAGTGCATAAACCAATGTACCCACATGGAGATGCATGCAGAAGTAAGCACATTTTTCCTCAAAGTTCATTTCATAAGGACTCTAGACTTTGATTTTTCACTGTGATGTGTGTCATAGGGTTCCTTGAGGAAAGTATAGAGTGTTTATACTCATTTTTCTCATAATTTCAAGAGGAATTCAATGGTGCACTTTGTTTCTAAATCTGAGAAACAAATAAAAAGATCATTGTAAGAACACAAGAATTTGAGCATTAATAAATCGATATCAATTGGAAGTGGACCCAGACTAATAGCCCAAAATGGGTGAACTCCATTAACAAACTTGTGTTATGTGTTATTATTGTTGTTTATATTTCACTCAATTATCTTGCAAGTTATTTATCATTTAAGTTATTTTGGATAAGTAAGTGAATTCATATTATTTGCAAATAGTCAAAGTGATCATTTATATTTCGAATTAGGTTGGATGTTTATGTGTATTTTATGAAACAAATTAACATCTAAGGATTTTTGGATCATAAAATGAACATTTACTCATCTTTTCATAAATTTGTTGCTCCCTTAACACCTGTATCACCATCCTTAACTATTACTCATGTTCTTCTTCAGACTTAGAGTAAATAAGTATGTCATCTAGAAAAACAGTGACAAACTTATCCAAGTATTTTCTAAAAATTCCATTAATCAAACACATGAATATAGTTGGTCCATTTGACAACCTAAATGGCACCACTAAAAATTCATAATGGCCATACTTGGTTTTAAAGGCAGTCTTATTGATATCTTCCTCTTTAATCCTTACCTTATGGTAGCCGGACCTGAGGTCAATCTTGGAAAATATCTTTTGATCTTTCAGTTGATCAAAAATATCATCTATCCTTGTAAAAGGATACTTGTTTTTCATGGTCACCTTATTCAGTTGTCTGAAATAAATGCACAGTCATAAGGTTCCATCCTTTTTCTTTACAAAAGTACCAAGGAACCCCGAGGTGAGACACTTGGGCATATGTACCCCTTATTCGATAGTTCATCAAACTACATTTGCAATTCATTAAGCTCTGGTGTACTCATAATGTAAGGTGTCATGGACATTGGAGCTACTCCGGGCATTAAGTTAATGGAGAAATATATACCCCTTTTAGGTGGAAAACCTAGTATTTCTCCAAAAACATATTCAAATTCTCTCAGGACTATAATGTATTCAATAATGCGTGATTTATCCTTTGATACCTCTTCATGTGAATTGCATAAATTTGGAATCTCTTCCTAAAACTTCTCTTCAACTTCCCAGATGAAATTTATTTGGCTGCCATTTCTCTTTGAATGCCTTGAACTAATCTCAAGTTTCCTTCTTCATCAAGACAAGTGAATTCCTGGTTGTAATAGTCCAGGAAAACATGATGCTTTTCCAACCAATCCATACCAATTAGGTAGTCAAATGATCCTAATGGAATGATATTTATCTCTACATTTGTATTGATCCCATTCATGTCCAATGGATAGTTTTGAACCAATTCATTAATTCTTCTTTTAGTTGTTGTAGCTAGTTGAACTAACCAAGATTTCCCATCCTGACTTATTTTCAAGTGAAATATTTCCACAAGGTTAGGATATACATATTATGGCTAGCTCCCGAATCAACTAAAATGGATATAGGATGATCATTAATCTTACCTTCAACTTCAATCATATGAGACTAAAATTTATCTTTCTTGTTGTCCAAGGTTGCATAGATCATTGGCATGCTTCTACCCATATCTTCAACAATATCATCCTCTTCAATATTGTGCACAATCCTCATTTCTCCTCTATGAGGGAAGTCTCTATACAAACGATATCCTCACAACCACAACATTTAATGGGTTGTTTTCTTGGTCTTTTCCCCAAAGTCTCTAACATCCTAGACTCATTATATGTCGGTTTTCCTTGAGGATTGTTTCTGAGGAAAGGTGGCTTGAACCCTTTCCTTCTCTGCTCCATATTTCAATTCTTCTTGTCAACCCAAGCTCTCTGAAAATTTAATCATCCTTTATGTTTGTCATTAAGGAACTTGTCTCTCCTTATTGTTTCCTCTGATATCTTGAGCTCATCATACTGTATCTTTTCATTATATAGGTATCCCACTCAGGAACCTTTGTATATTAACTTTCTCATCCTTGATGAGGTCAACATACCTTATAAATTCTATAAATATCTTCTCCTACTCATCCATGGTCATGCTCCCAAGCTTGAGTTCAAATAACTCCTTCATTTTACAGTCATAATTACATCGAGACAAGTGTTTATTTTAGAAATACTTTATAATATATCTCCAAGTGATATTCTTCTCATCAATGTGTTTTACTTGCATGAGTTGGTCCTACCACATTGATGATTTTCCCTTTAGTTTATAAGTAGCAATTTTGTCTTCTGCATGTGACGAAAAATTATACAACTGAAAATAATTCCTCATTCCTAGAAAACATGCCTCTGCATATTCATCATTCTTGTGCTCACCATCAAAGGTAGGAGTCTTAATATTTCTCATATCCCCTTTTAGTTCATCCACTCTAGTCCTCCTATTGTGTTTCCTGACAGGAGATAAACTTGAACTTCTCCATACTCTTGTAACTGAGTGTCTTAGTGAGTGATGATGATATCTACCAGCACTTCTAGATTCTTCTTTCCTTGTATGAGATCAATGATCTTCTTCTTTCGTTGAATATTCTTCCTTATCCATGTTCTTATATAAATTGTCCAAGATATGCAATAACTTAGTGTTGATGTTGTTTTGTTGGTCTTTATCTTTCATAAACCTCTCATTATCTTCTTTGTATCTCGACACATCTCTTTGTAGACTCTTTATTGTATCCACCATATCAATACTTCCTAGCCCTCCCTCCTTGTTCCCATTTCATTCATTCTCGACATATCTCAGGATGACATTCATTCCCATAACTTCATGCTCATGAGTATCCTCTATCTCACTGATCTTCATGTTGAACTTTTCTTCTTTTAACTTTAATTCTTCAGAATTTGTAACCAACATAAAATTTGTTAGATTAGACATAACGAAAAACCTTGGAAACTCACACATTATTCCCAATCCTTGAAGGCCACAAAATACCTTATTTTTCCTTGTTGATGAAATTTACTACCCATCTCTAAATTCTAGGTGAACAGATTGATTATGTTCTTCCTTATATTTCAAGTGGCTATTTGTTTTCTCAAGTCTAAGCTATAAGCATAAAGTTATGTTTTTTTGAATTTTATACTCTTTTTCCAAATTTTAGAAAAAAAATTCAAAAATATGTCATATTATTGTTGACATGGCACCCTTCTAATGTGGCATGACACATGTCAGTTGATGTGGAAGCTAGGTTCACGTGTCTTGCTCCACTATTCCTACCATCACCCTTCTTCCACGCTATATAGAAGGCTCAACCACCTCATAGTTAACGCAGGTCCATATATCAGGATGTTCCATATATAGCCATTCGACACCTTCAAGACCTTCAGACGTCTAGGCATCTAGGATCCAAAACTTTATTAAAAGTCCCCTTTTCTTGAAATCCAATATTTCCATATTTCTTCCCTTATGAGTGCAGGTCCCACATGTACTTGACTTCCACCTACCACGTGTTTATTCACCTACCCCTTCTAACATATTCCCAATAAAGGGGATCCACCTAGCACTCATATTCTTGTGTGGCTCCCACACATGTCCACCTACCTAGCACTTGACCCTTCCATCTTTAGGTGTAAAGTTATGACCTTCCATAGTTCCACATCCAGCATTTGACATTCTCCCAAAGGTCCATTTATTGAAAAATCCTAGATATTTGGATATATGAATGGTTTGGATTCCACCAAACCATTCTACCATCCGATATACAACATCTGGTCATCTCAAACTTTTTCAAAAGTCCCACTTAGTATTTATCTAGATTTCTAGATATCCAGATGAATTTGGTTCTGCTATCGGGTTCCACCACTCAACATTTTACCGAGATCAAATCTTGACTGCTCATACCACCTCAATATTCATGATTTAGTTATTTGGTGATCTAGAAGATGCTAATGTGGTCATTGGTTGATGTGACAGGACACATGTACACTGACCTAGCATCTAGGATTTGATGATTTGGTAAAAGTCCATTTTTAATATCTTCTGGATGGTCCTGGATCCACCTTCTGGTTATGACCATCCAATATCCACCTTGTGGCATGCCATTTTGGCCTACTAATGAATCCATATTGTTGATGTTTCATCTAACATGGAATGATGACATGGCATGCTAACATGGCACTTCCAACAACAAATTCTATCATGTTGGTAAACATGGCATCTGACTCAGCCTATTAATGTGGCATGTTGATGTGGCACTTATGACACCATAGGATGATGTGTCACCATAATATAACATGGCATCTATCATGTCCTGCTAATGTGGCATCCATGATCTGACATCCGACATTTTCCAAAAATCCTTTTTAAGGATTTTCCATACTTTTGGACATCAGGATCGAGAAATTCTCAAAATTTTGGATATCTGCCATTCTGAATGCATTGGTTCCATCGTCAGGTTCCACACTGGCTTGTTTTCCTCTACTAAGTCCCACATCCAGAATATGGACTTTTAAAAAACACCTCCTTTGCAAGAACTATGGATATCTTCTAGCCCATATTTCATAGTTTTATTGGTCAAGGTTCCAACTTCTTAGCCCCATCTCAAGGTCTTGGTTCCACCATGAGGTTTCAGTCCCTAAACTCCAAAGGAATCTAGGATTCAATCATACAAGTTTTTAAAAGGACTCATTTTAAATAATCCTGTAGATCTCTATATTTTTGTATATTCTGATACCATCAATAAGTATGCCCAGTGTGGCACTGTAAATACCTATGTATAGTCTTCCTTGCATAACATGCTATTATACAGCCTATCCAAGCATACAAAACCATGCATAAATCATGTTAAAGAATAATTATTCTTTCGAAGCATTCATAAATGTCAGATATATTCTAATTAATGAACATAAAAGAAATTAACACATTTCATACACACATCATGCATAGAAATACAAAGTTTAAATATGGAATTTATATTTAAAGGGAAGCACCAACTAGATGTAGACCTATGATGTTCCTCCCAACATAGACATTGTTGTTCAACACTTTCAACA
>ML778828.1:8561-27567 GCA_009831015.1 Picea engelmannii | reverse complement strand
GATCTGAAACTCTCCAAGAATATAGATCGGGTGATGGTAAGAACAACCCAGGTGCCCGAATCTCCAAGATCCCTCTCAATCGCTGTAGATCTGAAATCTCCAATGAATGGTGCGCCCCACTGGTTGACTGAAACCCTAGCAGGTTCGGCCCTGATGAAGGAGGCCTCCAAATTCTTTGAAACTCTCCAAGAATATAGATCGGGCTATGAGAATCCTGTGGGAGAAGTTTCGAGCTCAGATCTCAAGCAGATCTCTCTAGATCTGAGTTTTACTGAATCACAGGAAGTCCCCTATGGCTCCGAGACGTCCCAATCTGCAGACAAATGTAGAATGATGATGACCCTCCAAAAAATCCCTCAAACTGATTTTCCTCCCCCTTTTGAAGCACTAGATGGAGATGGGCTGAGACTAGAATGGTGTGGAGGAGTATTTCATCCCCGAGACCAAGATGTGGAACAAGGTGAGTGGATATTTCACCACTGAGTTGCTCACAAGGGTTTGTACAGCAAACCCCCAAACTGAATGCTCAAGAGCAATAAGGAATGCTAATCCAAAACCAGAATGAGTAATAGGTGCACCCTAGCCTCTTACTTATACTTTTCCTTCTAATTCTCTATTGAGTTAGGTTAACTCCCAGGGTTAATCTTCTATTCTTCTATTGAGTTATCTTTTACTCCTTTCCTTTTCCTTTCTTAAGTCAACTTAAAAATATAAATTTTAACTTCTTGACTTTTACCCCCTTCAGTGTGAGACTATGACCTAGTGGGGGTGCCCAGGCCACTGAGTCTCCTCATTACCTCTCTAAGAGGTGGGGGACATTACACAGTCCCACTAAGGTCTAAAAACATTCAACAAAATATAAGGCCAATGGCACCAACTCCAACAACAGTTCCACATCATAGAATCTCATTCCCCTCAGCCTCTCCCATCCAAGGAAGTGTACCCCTTCACTTTTAAAAAATCCTTCAATAGGCCCACTTCCCTTCTAGGGATACAACAATAGGTTGTCCAGGAAGTCTCAGTGTTGTGTGGAAATTGGAACACAAGGCTACTCTCAAGGAGATTACAGACACCCACAAGGCTAGCACATAGAGAAAACTATCCCAACAATCCTCCCACTCAAGGATTCTTGCTCCATAAGCCGGACAACCCGCTTCTTCACACCCAAACCAGTAAGGATTTACAGGGTTTCAGCTCCAACAACTTCTAGTTCCATTATTTTCCACCACTTCTACTCACCAATAAGAACACAGTTCCTCTCCCATACCAGGATTAGCTTGAATGATTGATAGAATACCCCCATACACACTAATCCCAATTATTAAGTATGCATGCCAACAACTTGAAAAGTGGAACATGAAACCACTTTCCCTCTCTTGGGAACTCATCCCACCTCTAAGGACTTAGGATAAAATGTAAGAAAGACATAAAATTAGGCTTGGAATTTTTAAGGAATATTTTATTATATTACTTGTCTTAGCCCCCTATATTAATACCCTCTCATGAGTCCCTTAGCCCCCTTTCCCTCTTTTGGAGTCCTATCTTCCCCATACCCTTTATGTCCTAAGGTATGCAACATTGATGTATTTTATTAATTATGGTAATGTGATCACAAAAGACAAATCTTGGATCATCGGCCAAAGCTTACAAGCTCACCAATCTTATAATAGGTACCCTAGCCTAAACATTTATACATACAATGCACTTTGTCCCAAAACAACCTGGTTTACCATCCTATATAAATAGATATACATTTGTATACACAATTTTCATATGAGGGTATTACATTTGTAAATAGGTGATGGGATGAGAAATCTTAGAGAATCATGCTATAAATCTCTTGTAGTATCTGGATAATCCCATAAAATATCTGATTTTGAAAACATTCCTTGGTGTTGGCCATCCTATGATGGCTTCAATATTTTCTAGATCTATTACTATACCTTCCTCTAAAATAATGTGTCCCAAATAATGGATCTTCTCTTGGTAAAAAGAGCACTTGCTCATCTTGGCATATACCTAATGTTCCCTGGGTACCTGTAGTACCAATATCAAGTGATGTTCATTCTCTTCCTCTAACTTAGAATAAATAAGTATTTCATCCAAGAAACAAATGAAAAACTTGTCCAAATAATTTCTGAATATGCCTTTCATTAAGAACATAAATGCAGTTGGGGCATTGGTCAGTCCAAATGGCACCACCACAAACTCATAATGCCTATACCTGGCTCTAAAATATATCTTACTGATGTCTACTTCCTTGATTATCACATGGTGATATCTCAATCTCAATTCTATCTTTGAGAATATATTTTCTCCTCTTAGTTGATCAAAGAGGTCATCAATTATGGGTAGAGGGTTATTTTTCTTCACATCATCTTTATTCAGCTATCTAAAGTCAATACATAGCCTCAATCTTTTGTCTTTCTTTTTCGCAAAGAGTATTGGTGCTCCATAAGGTGAAACACTTGGGTGTATGCACCATTGCAACCTTTCTTCAACAATTCTTATAGTTTCATTTGTAATTCTTTTAATTATGGTGTACTCATTCTGTAAGTATTCATTGATAATGGGGAAACTCCAGGTACTAAATCAATAGAGAAATGTGTATCCCTCTTTGGTAGAAAACCTAGTATTTCTTTGAAAATATCTTCAAACTCTTGCAATACTAGAAAATATTCAAGGCTTGGATCTTTGGATATTTTTGGAACCTCTACATGAGTTGCATACAATTGACATCCTTTTCTAAAACATATCTTTAGTTGTAAGGTTCAAATCTCCCCGATATATATGGGTCTTGGAATTTATTTCACAGTGCTATGTTTCCCTTCTTCATCAAGACATGTAAATCTCTTATTGCGGAAATATAGGATAGAATGGTTATTTTCCAACAAATCCATTCAAATTAGGATATCATAAGATCATAATGGTATGATTTTTATATCAACACTGGTATTCACTCCATTTATATTTACTAGACAATCCCTGACAATCTCAAAGATCCTCCTTTGTATTCTCGTGGCTAGTTGAACCAACTGTGATATTTCAAGATTACTTTTCTTCAAATGAAATATGCCCACTATGTTAGGATCAATGTAGCTATGCCTTTATCCTTAATCAATTAAAATAGTAACAAGTTAATTTATGATCTTACCTTTCACCTCAATCACATGGGATTGGTGTTCTACTTGTCGATCTTCCAGGGTTGCATATATCCTTGGTATATTTCTACCCATGTCTTCTACTGTAGTCACCTCTTGGATGTTGTGTAGTGTCCTCATTTTTCCTTCTTTGTGGGAGGATCCTTGTACATGTGATATTGTTTACATCCCCAACATTTGATTGGTGGTCTTCCCCTTTTTCCCAAGGAGGCTTCCTTCTCTGATTCATTCTTAGCAGGTTGATTTGTTGGTTTTTGTTGGGATTGTTTCTATTGAAAGGAGGTTTGAATATATTACTTCTCTGATTAAATTTCTACTTATTCTTATCCTTCCAAGACTTTTTAAAATACTCTATACCTTTTCCTTGCTCATACATGTACTAATCCTTTCTAATGGTCTTTGTCAAGGTTATGGGTTCATCATATTGAATTTTTTTAATATCCTTGACCCAAATTATTAATTCTTCCTATGTGAAAATGATATTAAACCCTTACAATAATTTACTCAATGAGGAATACTATCAAACAATTGTAAATCACACATAAATAGAGTTGAATAAAATGGCATCTTATTATTAATGGGAACGACAATACAAATATCTCTAGTGGATGTAAAAATAGTTGCGGAACAAGACTAGGAATATAAACTATTGGTTGTTATGCAGCTACACAATCTGCTACAAAACTCAAAAGGAAACCTGGTATGATGCCAACATAGAAAATGAGGTTCTCCAAGCCTCCCACTACTCTACTCCAGTATACTTCAATATCCTCAAAAAATACCACAAGAAAAAGACTCCAAATGAACTCTCCTTTGTCTAGCTAGGGTGGGTATTGCACCACCGACACTAAACCTACACTAGAAGGGTTTTTCTCAAAACCATAATGAAAAAAATGGCCATAAGAGCACTCAATACATATCAAATAATAATTCCAAAACAGGTAGGTTTTGAGCACTCAACACACCCTAAAAAGTTCTATGTCAATTTTTTACTTTTTGGGTACCACTTGATCTTTCGCACTATCTAATTGCGCTTCATTATGAAACTGTTGCTTGTGCTTGTCATTTATGTTTTCATGTTGAGTCATTTAAATTCTGCTTGAACATGTGAAAAATCACCTTAACTTTAAAAGGGACTAACATTTACTTAAGGAATCAAAAGTCTAAGGTTTTCCCCAACGTGCTTAGTAAATTCGGCATCGGGAAAGATTAAAAGTGGTGAAAATCGCTTGAGAAAACCAAAATAGTCGAGCATCAAATTTCACTGGCATCGGTAGAAGGAGGTCTCTTGTCTCCACTAATAAAATTCACAAAATATAATGCCAAAGACCGACTCATTCAGCATCGGCAGAAGTTTAAAAGAATAAGCGTCGCACGAAGTAAAGGTGATATCATCGATCGCCGACTTCTGAAATATTTTCGGCATCGGGACTTTACGAAGATGATAAGCCATGAAGAAAACTACATGCTAATTTTACTTTTTAAAGCCGATCCCCAATTCCATCCCGGCATCGAAAGTCACAATATATATCTCTTTTAGCACGTTCAACGTGAACGAAGCCCCAAGTGAAATCCTTACCCACAAATCGAGTTCTAGATTTTATTTTTAATAATCCTCGAGTCAATAACGCCAAGTTAGCATCAATCGGGATCAGAAGTTTCTAAAGGAAAATATCAAAAAACTTACAAAGCAACTTAGAACAATGATAATTATAAAATCACACAATTTATGAGAATCTTAGATAAAAAACACAGTATATTTACATACAAAAAAGGGAACACGATACATTCAACTGTAAAACATTTTATAAATTTCATATATTAAGGATCCCGCCAAGCTCAAGTTACATGCAAATAAACACCAACGATGCTTTGAATAACCGGTCTAGTTACATTGAGAACGTGAAAACCCTCACAACAAACAAAGAAAACTATTAAGCGTCATTTCAGAGAATGCAAAGCAAGAGTTCGCCCATCATGTATCTCATGCACATGGACCTTCTCCCGGACTACTCCTCGTGCCTTGCGGTGTTTTCATTTTTTCCTTCCCCATCATCCTCTATGCTTCGTGCAGTTGCACAATCGTATCTTATGCTTCCCAAAGCTGTCTCTTGAGCCATTTCTGCTTCCTTCGCGACCCTGCGGTGTAGTTACCTCTTGGTTCTTCGCTACCAACTGTCTCTGTAATTCTCTATTTTCTTGATAAAGTTCAGCTATGGCGAGTTGGGCCCACTCTAACTGTTGGATGGGACTTCCGACGGGAAAACCCAACATCTTTTCCCTTCCCTTTTGTCTCCCGCTTCCTCGACTAGTAGTCCCAACAGGCTCCGGCCAAGTACCGTGCATTGTAAACTCCTCAAGCGGTCGGGTGTGCACTCATCTCGGTTGGGAGGTGTCCTTCTCCTCCTATTTCCTTATTTTTTCTAGGCCTTCCCCTCCTCTATGGTGTCTTTTTCTGAGAGGGCACAGCCTCCAACATATGTCCTTCAGACGTATTTTTCTCCACTCCCACCTCCTCTTAATATGTTGACACCATTTCCAAGCAAAGGTAGGTACCTCCTATTGAAGCTTCAGGGACACTTGATTCCAATAAGAAAGAGTCCTAGGCACATTGGGGCTCAGACCTGGTGCTCCAACTACCTCATAAAACCCATCCCTTGTTTAAAGGGGATCCCATAGTTCAACAACGTATTGGCTTAGACATCTATAGATGAATAAAAGACTATGACACAAAGTTTTTCTAGAATTAGACTCGCAAGACCAGCGCTATCGATGTATAAACTTGGTTGATGCGTAGAATCCCCACAGAGCCTCTAGAATCTATAGTAGAATGAGGAAGCAAAACAGAACGTGCCAAAGAACACTCATGCCTCGTGATAGGATGTCTTGAATATTTAATGTGTCACAGCTGCTTGACGGATGCAATCCAGAACGCATGAAACGTCATCGATCGAAGTTGCAAGGAATATACGGTAGGATCATTCCAATCTCTTTAAACTCCCTAACTTCCATTATTAGCGAAGGATAGTTGACACACTTGGTGATACGGCTTCTAGAGGAACAACTCGCCTCAACTTGAGGCATTTAATGACTTCCTTATTACGGTATCCAACCTTTTGGGAGCGTACGTGCACTTTTGACACATGTTTGGCTCTGGCATCCTTTCCCAACCCCAAGGGTCAATCAATCACTGTGATGGTTTTGACGCTTGTATCTGTCATACCTGATTTTCCATGCTATGGCGCATGGACGTAACTCATTTAAACTAAAGAGGAGCGGTGGCATGGATAAGGACATTATAGGTCATTCAAAAGGGTAACTGGGATCATGTAAGTATTAAACGATCGAGACTAACGAGCTCTACAGGTATGGATCGGTCTATTCTATTTATGTTTGCATCTTACTATGTGTTTCCTAATTTCTAAACTACCTCAACCCCGATTGCAGGAAATATCCTCCCGACTACCGAACAAAGTTTTCTCCGTAACCTCACTGAGGAACTCGAAAGAAACATCGAAGTAAAATCAATAGAGAAATGAAGGATATCGGGCTCCCCGAGTTCGGCACCCCGACAACTTTGTCGAACTACGCAAAATAGTCGAGCCGCATGCCAAACAAGATTTTCTATGGAACGAAAAGATCGCAAAGATGACCGACATGAGACCAGGGAAAGTGCAATGATTTACATAGCATCCAATCAGAGCCTGAACCATGCTACAATAGTTGAACTCCAGTCTAGTAAATTACCAGGTGCATGCCATAGACATCAGGGGAATACATGTAGCTCCGATGGAATAGCACAAATTTCCATGGGCCCAAACTTGTGAAGAAATGTTTATCAGTTGGTCTGAGTACAAGAGAAGTCACCCTTTTCAAGATATATCTCGGGATGACTGTTAAAGAAACTGTTAGAAGATGATGCCACATGGCAATTTTTGTTTTGCTTAAACTGCAATTAGCAATTAATTTTAGTTAAACTTTACATTATAAATAAATACATCGACCAATTAGTTAGAGTTCGATGGTTGTTGCAAGAACTCTTTCTTTTTGGTTGTTAGGAATTATTTTGAAGCTGCTATGAATTGAGAAGTCCTTCTGGACCAAAGACAACTTATTTTCATCAAATGCATGTGATTGGACTTGGAGAAGAACTACTTCCTATCCTATTTCATGAATGATGCAGTAATGAGTAAGAGCAATTAATTATGTTGTCAAGTTATCTGGTGCAATGTTTTGATGTTCTTTTCTTTAATGATGAAGATGAATCATTGTGTTATTATGTGATGAATGGTTATGGTAGATGAATTATTTTTCTTTCCATTATCATATTACATATGTGATTTATTTCTGATAATTAGTTTTCTCAGAAAGTAATTAGATGCTCACGTGGTTAATGTATTAGTACTAGGCCCATGGTATAGAATCATTGTCTCAATGTTTGAGCAGCGGGTTATCCCAAACTCAGTCTCTTCCCCAGTAGTTCAAACTTTAATCCCATTTGTTGTCAAGTTGGTTTATACTGTCTTGCATCTCTCATACTAGTCCCACCCAAGAGAAAATATAGAAGCGAATAGTCCTAACTGAAGGAAGAGCCTTCACAAGAAAACACAAATCCCATCGATAATTTGGCTGGATTGCAAGATATGGAGAACCATTCCACCATTAAACATTGCAAAGTCTAATTGGGCCTCGGTGGTGGGTTTAGTTCCTATTGTTGAACCAGGGATATAGGACCCATCAACAGTAGGCTACCCTTCTATTTATTCTTCTTCTCTAATTCTTCTATATCTTCCTTCTTGACCAAATCAAATCCTCACTTGATTAAAATATAATTATTTATTTATTTAATATCTCTTTAGGGTTTGATAGTTTGACTCCCCTTTTTCTTTGTTGACTATATCCTATAGGAGTCATGTAGGCTAATGAGTCATCAATTGGAGGGGGACATTTTAGTCCTCCCTTCCCAAAATTTCTTGTCCTCAAGCAATTTTAGATCAGGTTGTTGTAAAATATGTTCACCTTCCCATGTAGCATCTTCTACAAGCAACCCCTTCCATATGACTAGGAACTCTCGAATAACTCTGCTTATCAATCTCCATTATAGTACATCCACAATCCTTTCAGGTGCCAAAACCAATTTTCCTTCTTCATATATCAGAGGAAGACCTGTCGAACCGGTGACATGTTGGCCCAATGCCTTTTTTAGGCATGACACATGGAATGTGTTGTAGATTATGCTTCCCTCTGGTAGCTCCAACTCATATGCCACTCTCAAACACTCATTATCACTCTATAGGGTCCATAAAAATGAGGTTTCAACTTCTGTGTACCACTCTTCTTCAGTGAATATTGTTGGTAAGGTTTCAACCTAAGAAAGACTAGGTCCCCAACCTCAAAACTACGCTCCACCTGATGCCTATATGCATACAACTTCTATTGGTTCTGAGAAACCTACAAGTTCTCTTTTAGGATCCTCAATATGTCTTGAATTTCCTACAACTAGTCTTTGGCCTTGGGAGCCCTACTCTCTCCAAATGCCAAATCTACAAATGATGGGCTGTCATAGCCATACAACACCTTGAATGGACTCATCCCAATGGAAATGTGATGAGTGGTGTTGTAATAGTTCTCCTCGAGATGCAACCATTTTATCCATGCTCATTGTTGTCCTGACACATAGTTCCTCGGGTACCCTTCTACCCATTTTTTCACTATCTCAGTCTGTCCGTCTCTCTAGGGGTGATAGCTAGTAATAGGTTTCAAATTCATCCCAGATAAATTGAATATCTCCAGCCAAAATGCACTGAGAAACCTGTTATCCCAGTCACTGACTATGTTCCTCGGAAGACCATGGAGTCTGAACACTTCCATGAACAAGATATCTACCACCTGAGATGCATTGTAGTCTGAAGGAATGGAAAAAAAGTGTGCATATTTGGTCATTTTTTACTTGTTATGCTGACAAGTCCTGCACTCCCTCACGTATTGTAGTACATCCTTGTAATGTTCTTGACTTGGATAGCTTGAGAAATACTGTTAATCGGATATGTCTATTGTAGATAATTCATTTTTGCAACATATAAATGAACGCATAGATAATAAATGAGACAAAAGACGACAAATATTATATTATGATATCTATGTGAGTACAATGTTGAATGTGGCTGAGTAAAATAAATCACTCGGCTAGATCAAATTAAAAAATGATCTTAGTTGGAATACAATAGAAACTAAAATAGTAATACCCAATACTAGAAGAATGTTGTGGAATGCAAAGGATGTGATGAAGATATGTTGCAAGCTACGGAAGCTCATATGGAAACTGTTGCAAGTCTGGAAAGTTCATCCTGGTGGATAAACCTCTCAGAATTTCCTAGAAACTATCCCAAATAGTGCGCTCTTCTCTGCCTCTCAGACCTGGTGACTGACCGGCCCCTCTGCTGGTGTGTCTAGACCTTGGATGGATCCCCCTAGGGGAATGCTCCATTATTCTACTGGAAAATTGTGCCCTAGTGATTCCACCATCATAATCGGTTGGTAACAGTCTCAAACTAATCATCTGGACCTACTGTGAAATGGTTCATAAGGGTTTCCCTAGATCTGATCTGATGATCGCTCGGGAACCCCTAATGTGTCCCCCCAAAGTGTCGCACTCCCAATGTCTGGAAAATGCACCCGAGATGATCCCTGTCTCAGAATTTGATTAGGAAACAGGAAAAATATGTGCCTATCCTGCATCTCAACTGGGTCAGAGGGGAATATCTGAACTCTCCCTGAATGGGACAAGTCAATCCACTAAACCTCCTCATAAGTTATGCCCTCTCACTGAACAAGTGTGCCCCTATTGTTGAATCCTATAGAACTATTGTTGAATACTGATGGAATACCTGTGTGATCTCCTCGGTGACTAGGGTTTATCTCTCAACACCGAAATCAACCACTGGTGTATTCCTCCTAGAATCAACCGAGCTACCTCTCCTGAGATGCGCCTCTCTCCTCAATGACAAGTCAAAATCTGCATAATGATGAATTATGTCGTTGAACCTTCTCTTATAGCTTCCTGAAACCCTAAATCATTGTTCACTTATAATTTTATCTCATCTATTCTATTTTTATCTCAAGTTGGCTTAAAAGCACTTTTAGCCACTTTTAGCTCAATGTCACTTTTTGATTATAACACCTTTGATTGGAATGACCTCTAGTAACCCTGTTTAACTCTATCTGGACCTTGCATAGTCTAACGGGGTTGTTTAGACCATTTAGCCTCCTCTCTAGAGCTTCTATTTGGAAAGGGACATTACAGTCCTCCCTTCCCAAAATTGTTTTTCCTCAAGCAATACCTATCCAGGGTGTCACAACACCTGCTCACTCTTCGAAATAGCATCCTCTACTAGAAGCCCTCTCCATCTGATGAAACACTCTCTAATGACCCTGCTCCTCATTTTTCTCTCTTGAAACTCCAATACCTCCTATGGAACCAACTCCAACTTTCCCTACTCATCCAATGGGGGAAGCTCCTCTGATGTGTTGATGAATTATCCCACCGCCTTCTTGAGGCACGATACATGTAACACGTTATGAATCTTTCTCCCCTATGGAATCTCTAGCTCAGGAAAAATCACCTATTTGGTGCATGATCTTGTAAGGACCATAAAATCTGGGCTTGAGCTTCTCAACCCCACTCTTCTTCAGAGATGATTGTTTGTATGGTTGGAGTCTCAATAATACCAAATCCCCAACCTCAAAGTTGTGCTCTATCCTGTACCTGTCTACACTCATTTTTGGCACAGGGGCAGACCCAGGGTTCACTCTAACAGTGCACCAACTAACCCTAACTAATGGCCCTTTCGGAAACACCTGCAAAGCAGATGCAGTCTCACCCGAAGTAACAATAGGGGGTTGCAGGACATAGGTGTCTCCAACTAGAGGAAATGAAAAGTGAATCCAAGAAAACAACACACAATAATCTAGTTATTCTTTACCATGCTTAAGCTTACTTTTCAAGTTATATATCAAACCCAACATAGCAATGCAATAACAGTATATCAAATGACAAATAACACAACATCAATCACACAGAAAAACAATATATACATGGTTCACCCTCTCCCTAGGGCTACGTCCACAGAGATGCATTTCTTGATATATTAAATGGAAACATACAGTTCTATCTGTGCACTTAGCTGTAGATCTCCTCTTCTTCTCTTTCTCTCCCCTCCCTACGCACCCTGTTGTAGGTTTGCTCTTCACGCCCAACTGAAGATCTTACAATACAAGAATGATCTTACAACACAATACTTCTCTCAAGCAACAACAATGCTTCAAAATCCTTGACCTTCACCAACCCTCCCGACTCGTTTTGGCCTTTGAAGATTACAATGACTCTCAGACAACCTTAGACCAAATTCTAAGTGTCAAAACCCTAAATACCAAAACCAAAGGTGTCAAAACCCTAGGTTTCAAAACCCTAGGTCCCATGCAACCCGTATCTTAAGGACTTTGCCAACCTGTTCTTCCTTCTTTTCCGCGAGGTTCTACAAAGCATCTATTTGTGGATTTTCCACTTGTTGAGTTTTCCATGATACATTTTCTTTGTTGATCTGTCTTCCTTGATCTTCTCTTCCCACGACTCGCTTTCCCTTACTTCACTCCTTCTTTAACCACTTCGACCCATTCTCAGTTTATGTGCCTTCTGCACTCTTTGTACTTCGTCATTCTTCTTCCTTTTTCTTTGATTTATTCCTTAATCCATACCCAAGGGCCAACAGGCCCCCAACACTCACCTATGACTCATCCCGAGTCACTTCAATATTGAACCTTTTGTTTTACTTCGACTACAAACTACATAGAGCAGCCTGTGCTTTCTTCTCTGTCCCTCCCTGTCATGTGCATACTATCTTTTCTATGTCTAGTACCCAATTTCAACTGCAACTGGTACCTAAACCCTTCTTCCTTTGTTTTTACTAAGAGCTACGAGGCAGTTGGTTGTCATAATACAATTTCAACCGACTCCCATTTACTAAACCTTCTATTCTCCATTTAGAGTCTTCAACTACGCATCTCCTCCTTCTGTAACATAGGAAACCTAATATGTCCCAAGACAATGTTTCCTAAACTTCCCTAGATTCTTCATGAACTTGTTGTCATATACCAATACCAAATCTCCTTGCTTAAATGATTTCTTCTTGATATGTTTGTCATTGTATGCCTTTTCTCGTTCTTTCTATACCTGCTGATGAAATCCTACAATAAACTTGTCTTCCTCTAGTTCCACCAACTGCACAAGCCTGTCTTGCTCAGCACCTGTGTCATCCATACCTATAAATGTTTCACTTCTTAAGCTGGGAACCAAATATTCCATAGGTGCCACTCCTTCTAGGCCATAAACTAACTTAAAGGGAGTCTACATGGTCAGATTTTTTCAAGTGGTTCGATAAGCCCATAACATTGTTGGCACGCTCAAATCCCAATCATCTCTGTTCACACTGCAAATCTTCGTCAGCGTTATCTCCAAGATCTTATTGAAAGCTTCAACTGTACCATTCACTTGCGGATGGTATGGTGTTCTCTTCTAATGGTGAACTTCAAATTCCTGAGTTAAGGCTTCAATAGTATTATTAATAAAATGTGTACCTTGATCGCTCATAAGGATCTTTGAGCATCCAAATCTAGTTATGATATCATCAAATATGAATCGCGCATTTGTAGTTGCACTAGAGTCCTTAAATTCTCTTTCTTCTGCCCATTTGGTCAAATATTTTGTGGCAGTGATGATGTATCGAGCTCCTATGTGTTTTCCTGGTGGGTTGATAAGTCCCACAAAATAAATGGCCCATTTCTCAAATTCATGTAAAGTTAGTTGAGGTGCTAAAGGAATATCATCTCTTCTATAAGGTTTCCCAACTCTTTGTCATACATCACAAGCTATGTAGTATTCCTTAGAATCTTTGTGTAAAGTGGGCCACCAGAGGCCAGCTCTAAGAACCTTCTGCATTGTTTCTTTCCCTGCATAATGTCCTCCTGCGATGCCTTCAAGTGCTTCTGCTAGAATTAGTGGTCTTTCTACCTCCATAATGCATCTCCTCAATATCTCATCGGGTCCCATCCTATATAGTTGTCCTGCTATAAGTGAAAAATATGCAGCATGAACTACCAGTTGTTTCTTCTGAATGATTGTATACTCGCGGGGTGCCATTCCTGTAGATAGGAACTGGACTATATCAACTAAGTGATCATCAACTTTTCTAATGGACAACAGTTATTCATATGGTATTGTATCCTCCAAACTGGTAGGTTCCTGTCCATGTTCTAACCTAGACAAGTGGTCAGGTCCCTTGTTCATTCTTCCTGTCTTGACCACAATCTCAAAATCATATTCCTAGAATAACAATAGCCATATGCATATTCTTCCCCCCAACACTAGCTTGTTGACTAAGTATTTCAATGCAGAGTGATCAACGAACATCTTAAAATCTCCTCCCAACAAGTAGTGTCTAAACTTCTACAACGCATACACCATAGTTAATCCTTCTCTTTCAGTGGTAGTGTAATTTATCTCAATTGTAGATAGCTTCCTGCTAGCAAAGGATAGTGGGTGGTCAATATCTCATTCTCCTGGTTGTTCTAACACTGCTCCTAATGCAATAGATGAAGCATCGACATGGACATGGAATTCCTTACTCCAATCTGGGAAAACTAGAATAGGTGCAGTAACCATTTTCTACTTTAGTGTGTCGAAGCTCTACTGACATTCCTCTGACCATTGAAACTAATGAACTTTCTTTAAAAAAAAAATACATCGATTTTGTTATCTACGCATATCCCTTGATAAACTTTGTGTAGTATCGAGTATGTCCCAGCGCAGTGCATAGCTCTCTAACCGAAGTAGGAGGAGGTAGATCAACAATGATGGCAATCTTAGAAGCATCTACCAACAACCCCTGCTTACATACAATGTGTCCTAGAAATACTCCAAAAGGTGAAAGGAAGATGCGCTTCTTCGGGTTCAAGGAAATTTGACATTGCATGTACTTATCCAACATTAGTCTCAAACATTCAATATGATTTTTCAATAAGCTAAAAACAAACCAATCATCAAAATATGCTTCTAAATATTAATGTAAAAATTCCTTGAATGCTTCGAAAACCACCCTGGAAAAGATGGTTGGTGCATTCTTCAATCCGAAAGGCATCACAGTGTACTGTAAAGAACCCCATTCTATTGCAAATGTGGTCTTATGTTTTTCTTCCTTAGCAATCATGATCTGGTGATAAACTGAAATCCATCTGTGAAGGAGTAAACTTATTGTCCTCCTACATTGTCTAATACTTCGTCAGTAAATGGTGTAGGGAATGGATCATGTAAAAATGCATCATTCAGTTTCCTTAAATCTACACAGATTATGATCTCTCTTCACTTCTTATCCTGGACCACCATAGGGATAATCCATTATGATTCTTCAACAGGTTCTATGATTCCTGCTTCCAACATTCTGTCTAATTCAATCCTAACTTTCTGCTTATACTTGGGATTCATTCT
The DNA here is from genome assembly GCA_009831015.1 of Picea engelmannii. Classification (NCBI taxonomy): domain Eukaryota; kingdom Viridiplantae; phylum Streptophyta; class Pinopsida; order Pinales; family Pinaceae; genus Picea; species Picea engelmannii. The sequence goes on along the minus strand of ML778828.1, from coordinate 12,867 downwards.
ATAGTATCTCTTCTTGATTGGCCTTGCATCTGGTTTCAAAGGGATATTCATTTCTCCCATGGGCCCTTTAATTCCCTTCATGTCTGTGAACTTGGTTGGAAACAAGTCCTGATATTCATGCCGTAATTATGTAATCTTATCAATAGTGGCATCATCCCAATAATCTCCAACGTTGGCCAACTTAATTTCTTGCTCAGTTCCAATATTAACTTTCTTGATTTTGATTGGTTTTCAAATGAAAGGTAGTTCAATCCCTGGCCCTTCTATGTCTCTCTATCCTTTAGTTTCTGCGATTTTCACATTCCTAGGATCATCATCTTCATCAACATTGATATTGCAACAACCCTGTAATTTCTGAAGAGGTGCAGTCCATTCATATTCTTCTTGCTCCAAAGGTAGGTTAGGTGCCTCCTCAAATACTTTTTGTCTTACAACTTGTAAATCCTGATCTACTATGAGGTACTGACTTTCAAATAAAAATGTAGCTATACAGTTCTGATTCATACCATACCAATCTGAAGTGGTGAGACGTAGTTCTTCTCGAAGATAACAATTGATAGGCATTGTGTCCAATGTGTTAATCAACTTATGCACCCATTTCTCTTTAGGAATGTTACTCCAGACCTCCTCACAACTCTGCACATGGTACTTTGGATAGATCTGACCTATGTATCAAACTTCTCACCCTTCGACTTGGTCTGAAAAGCGCACTGCCATCAAAGTGTGACATTGTACCCACTCCGCAATGTTCTTCTTGTGTGTTACCTGCCATCTTGTTGGTGTTTCTTTCAAGGATTCATCTAGTGACAACAGCCTATGTTGTATTGGTATAATTTATTCAAATTCCAATAAGAATTTTTCTAAATGATTTAAACCATCAAATCTGGGCAGATTACTTACTTTTGTGCCAATCCAGTGAACTTCTCTGGTCAATATGTCACACCTTCACGCAGAAACTTCATACATTTTGTTCTTCTAGTTCTCCAATGCTTCTTGTGAATCTGATGAGCATGCACTTTCACTTAGATAGCTTAAATTTCCATATGTCATGGGATTAATGTAACTGTGTTGTCTTGTTGTCAATTTATATATATTCTCTAGTTCATAAGCACGGTCTTCTTCTCTGATAGGGGATGTGTATCTGTGACCTTCATCAGGATAAAGAGGTACAATGACCCTAAGGTCATCACCTTCAAATGTCATTCTTTTTTTCTTTAAATCAACAACAGTCAAATTGTTGAAATCCCAATCAATGCCCAACAACACAGGATAAGGACACCTATCATCAACTATCTCAATCACTTCGAAGTCTACAAACATCCTTACCCCATAGATTTCCACAGGGACATGATCCAGTCTCCCAAAGGGGATTACTACGTGCTGATTAGCCATCCTGAGCCTGATAGGAGAGTAAATCAACTTAGTTTTTCCCATCAGTACCCCGGTCTGCTTCTTCATAACATTGACTTATGATCCCAAGTTGAGGACCACATATCTATGTCATAGTCTCCAATCTTAGAATTAAGGTGTAGTTCCTTCTCTTTCTAGATACTTGATGTACTTCTTTATTCAGCAGAGGATCTACCCTTCCTATCTCATATTGTCTAATCAAGTGTTGTAGTTCTTGCACAACTCTTTCATCCTTAATCATATTAATGCAAGTATATAATAATTAAATAAGATTGCTTAACTCTTTTCCTTCTCCCGGCGAGGCAGATTGATCGAATGCCAGAGGCATTCCACATTCACTCACTTATGGTTGTGTCTTAGATGAAGAAGCATGTTATCTTCCAAATTCTCTTCTTGCCTCTTCAAACATCTTCTTTTCCTTCCTTGGATCAAAAAATTGTGTCTTCTATGCATCCCTTCTGATCCCTGATCCCTCTGTAGTATTTTCTGGAGTCACCCTATCTTCTCCTATAACAACACCTCCTCTAGTGATAACATCAACTCTAGGATCCTCTCCCCGAGGTTCCACTGATATCAGTTGTACTTGCTAGTTTCCAACCTGTCTTTCCTAGAGTTTTGCCAGCAATACTGGACAATATTCAATATCATTTTCAAATGAGTTGCAGTAGCTGCAAGTGGTACAAGGGTTCTAACAGTCCCTTTCCAAATGTCCTAGTTGGGTGCAGTTATAACAAATGATCTAGCCTCGACCTCAACCCATGCCTCCTCCTCGTCCTCTTCCTCTGAATCCATCATGAGGGTTGAAGTTTCCTCTTCTTGGGGAATTAAACTGCATAGCATTTCCCTCTTGCTTCATATCTCCTTGAATTTTGTATGTGTCCCTTGACCTTTCATGCAAGAGTTCATAATCCCTACAGTCCTTCTCATCATGCCCCACAGATTAAATAATGTGCAGTAAAGATTGGTAGGGGCCTGGAAATATTTTCGCATGTAATAACATTCATGAGGGTGATGTCTATTTCTACATACCTCACACTAGGGTAGATTAACCTACTTCAAAGGGCTCGGAGCTCTAGAGGCCAAGTACTCATTAAATAGGGGACAGTGCCCCTTGTCATGGCCCACTGACTTACATCTGATACACCAGATGTCTTCTCTTTTATCTTTTCCCTTTTCTTTCTTCATATCTTCGACCTCCAGAGATAAGCTAGTTAGATGACTCAAAATTCAACTCATACCTGAGCTGGATTCTCCCATAGGGGTTGATTCTAGTTTCATAGTGATCTCCAGTGCCTTAGCCTACGAAGCGACCTTATGTTGCATCAGAGGAACTCTGATGTGTGGTAAGAGGGCAGCAATGAACCATTCCTTATTCTTCTCATTTAAAATATGAAAACTCAATCGGCTTGTCAAGGTCTTAAACCTCTGATCAAACTCCCAAACAGGTTCAGCTACTATCTTCTTGATTTCTTTCAGTTTTGAAATGCATTGTGACTCTGACTTGGGTTTCTTGAATTCTACACTCAACGTAGTCTTGATATCATTTAGCGGTTTAGGTTGTGCATCTCCTTTAACAAACTTCATGTACCATCTCAATGCACAATCTCTCAAGGTAGTACTAAACTGATCTCTCTTAATAGCTTCATCATTGACTTGCTTAATACTCCATACAGCTTCACATAAGAACCAATGTTGATCAGGATCTTCAGATCCATCTCCTCTAAAGACAGGTAATCTCATTTCATCTTCCATAGATCTTCCTAGGTTTCTTGATTGAGTATGTACTGAAATGATAGTAACAGTTCTCTAAGTGCTATGATAACTCCGGCTACTCTAGTTACTTAATGTTGCTAGAACAATAGGAGGAGTAGTAGTACTTACCTCGACGGTAGGCACAGTCCCTGAATTTCCTGATTCTTCTCAGCAAGGTTCTTCAGTCTTCCCTTCCTCTTCCCTAGTGGACTCTGAATATTCCTCGTTCAATAGCTCTTCTTATTCTCCACTGTAGAATCCTTCGTCTTGTGCCAGTGGCTCATGACTCTGCTCAAATAGGTTCACCAGAGGAATGTCTCTGAATGATCTCCCACTACGCATATGTCCAACCTCTGTGTTGTTGTCACTGTCTAAGTTCTTGAACATTAGCTTTTCAATCTGACTGATTATTGTATCTTCAAGATGTTCTTCTCACGCAATAGCATCTTGATCTTCAACTTCAAAAAGTGTAAAAAATTTCCTCTAGGTCCCTTAAAGAAATATCTCTCTGCTTGGCTATATGACTCTACTCTATCAATAGAAAACTCAGTAATGTACCCTCCAATAGTGCTATCAAACTAGTGATCTACTGCTCTTAACACAACATTATCAACTCTCTTGACCTTCTTGATCAGCTTCGACGTCCAAACCACAGGTGGTCTAGATCTAATTTCAAACTGGGTATCTACTAATCTGGATAACCACTCGTATAGCTTGTTATCACTCCAGGAAACTACTTAGGGTTGTAAGCTAAGTATGCCTGGTAACTTAAGAATTGAATACATTTCAGTAGGTGGATCAATGGGATACTAAGATAGCACAATGGAGAGATTACTTATCAGAATAGCTTAATGAACCAGTGCTTTTAGAAACTGTAAATCAGATGCCAAATAACAGAAAAGGTATGAAGAATATTGCTTAGACAACCAAATACATCGGAATGCAGGGTTTTAATAACCAAGTACATAAATAATGCAGGGTCACACTAAACAATGAGAAAATCCTCCATTCAAATCATGAGCATAAGCTGAGCTAATTTAAACAGAGTACAGAATAAAGATGGATGAAAAATCTGATTACAGTAGCAAAAGGAAACTGTGATTTTGTATTAGGATAGGTAATCAAAGCATAGACTAAATTTCTC